>MCJB01031684.1:90582-92025 GCA_002018475.1 Nicotiana obtusifolia
AGAAGGAGAAGGAGAAGGAGAATAAGAAGAAGAAGAAGGGGTCGAAGGAGGAGAAGGAGCAGAAGAAGGAAGAGAAGGAGAAGAAGAAGGAGGAGAAGATGAAGAGGAGGAGGAATAGGAGCAGGAGGAGGAGGAGGACGAGGAGGAGAAGGAGAATGAGATGGAGAAGTAGGAGGAGAAGGAGCAGAAGAAGGAGAAGGAGGAGGAGGAGGAGGAGGAAAAGGAGCAGAAGAAAGAGAAGGAGGAGGAGAAGGAGAAGGAGAAGGAGTAGAAGAAGGAGTTGGAGGGGGAGGAGGAGGAGAAGGATAAGAATAATTAGAAGAAGAAGAAGAAGAAGAAGAAGAAGAAGGAGAAGAAGAGGATGAAGAGGAAGAAGAGGTAGAAGAAGAATAAGAAGAAGAAGAAGAAGAAGAAGAAGAAGAAGAAGAAGAAGAAGAAAAAGAGGAAGAGAAGGAGGAAGAGGAGCAAGAAGAAGAAGAAGAGGAAGAAGAGGAGGAAGAGGAGGAAGAGGAAGAAGAGGATGAAGAAGAAGAAGAAGAAGAAGAGGAAAAAAAAAGAGGAAGAAGAGGAAGAAGAAGAAGAAGAGAAGAAGAAAAGGAAAGAAAAGGGAGAGAGAAGAAAAGGAGGGAGAAAATGAATTAAGTATTACCATAGATACGAGAATAATAAGGTACATGAGTGCGACTAATACTACTGGTAAGAAATGAGAAACTTTCAACTAGTTACTAACCTTTTTCTCTAATTCTTGACCTCTACACCCTCTTATCAAGGGTCATGTTCTCGGTAAGCTGAAGCAGCACCATGTTCTTCCTAATAACCTCTTCTAGTACTTCTTAAGCCTACCTTGACCTCTTCTCAAATCCGCTATGGCCAACCTCTCACACCTCCTAACAAGAGCATTAATGCTTCTTCTCTCAACATGCCCAAATCATCTCAGCCTCGACTTCTACGTCTTGTCATCCATGGATGCCACCCCCACTTTGTCCCCAAAACTTTATTCATAATCTTATCTCTCCTGGTACACCCATCTCATCCATCTTAACATCCTCATTTCTGCTATTTTCATCTTTTTCACTTCAGAGTTCTTGACGGGCCAACACTCAATCCCATGCAACAGAGTTGGTTGATATTTATTTACTTCTCATTCTTCATTTGTTGTTGGTGGTTTCAAACATTAACAAGCACCGTTAAATTCTATCTTTGCTTGGGAAAGTGGGGTAGAATTTGGTAGAAGTAAATATCAAAGACTCAAGGCTTTAAACCTTATTTAACAAAATCGCTTGGGAATAAGTGGGTTTTATTTGGCATAAATTGATTGTTCTTAATTGCAACTCTTTTATATTTGGAAAAATCATAAAGAGGAAATACTACCTAACTATTGGAAAATATTGGGTAGTCACTTAGACATCATTTGCATATCAAAAAGAACCTTCCGTTAGAAAT
>MCJB01031695.1:2230-44285 GCA_002018475.1 Nicotiana obtusifolia
CCCGCATGGGCTTTTACAAAAGTATCTGCTAACATGGCGAAGGAGTCAATGGAGTTTGGTGGTAGATTGTAATACCAAGTCATTGCTCCTTTGGACAGGGTTTCTCCGAATTTCTTTAAGAGAACGGACTCGATTTCGTCGTCCTCGAGGTCATTCCCTTTTATGGCACAAGTATAGGCTGTTACATGTTCATTTGGGTCCGAGGTTCCATTGTATTTAGGAATTTCTGGCATGCGAAATTTTTTGGGGATCGGTTTAGGGGCGGCGCTGGAGGGGAATGGTTTTTGTATGAATTTCTTGGCATCCAAACCCTTTAATACCGGAGGTGCTCTCGGTATCTGATCTACCCTTGAGTTGTAAGTTTTAACTTTTTTGTCGTTGGCTTCGATCCTCTTTTCACCGGATTCGACTCGCTTGGTTAACACTTCTATCATTTTAGCGAGTCCGGAATTGAACCCCGCACCGCTTTCATCTGGTGTTATTATGATCGGTTCATTCTGTCCGATTGCTGTTTGAGGGGTAGTGCGTTCTGCTCGGTCTGGGCTTCGGGTGCGACTTTGGAGTTGTGCTATAGCCACTTGTTGAGCTTGCAACATATCAAATATTACCTTAAGGCTAATTTCACCTTCCCCGCTTTGCTGAATTCCTGAACGGTTCTCCCCTCGAACACTATGTGCTGAGCCTGATGCTTGGGCGGCTTCGACCGCTACATGGGAATTAACATCGGCCGGGATTTCATGCCCGGTCAAGTTGTTGTTTTCTATCTGGTCGTTAACCTCGTTCCTGAGGGGGGGTGCTTGCGCCATGATTATTATGATTCCTGAAAAACAGAGAATTCTTCAAAGTGCAAGTGTAAAATTATGCCTTCAGAAAAAGATGTATCAGAAAAAATTTACTAATATCCTTAGCCCCACGGTGGGCGCCAAACTGTTTACCCTTAAAATTGGATAACAATTGAATTTGTAATAGGGTTAAGGATTTGTAAATTAGTTTGATACTGAATGAAAGCAAATCCTGAGTATTTAGAATTTAATGGAGAGATAGAACGATCAAACCGTGATTTGACGATAAACCGTATGCAATGAAATTATAATAGATAAGAGCTTAATCTTGATGAGCAATAAACAAGCAAAGTGTTTTGTTTTATCAGAAGAAAATCTATTCAATGCCCAGAAAAACTTTTTTTGCAAAGGGTCTGTTTCTTGCTTATAAATTGATCCCCTTTACATGGGTTAGTGTGAAAGTCTCAACATTCAATATTCTTCCTACATGGGTAAGTGCAAAGGTTACAATAAAGACAGGGAACTGATTACAAGGGAAGTCCTACTTATTATGGGATTTAATACATTTAATATCCTTAAATGACAGTATAAAGGTCGTAGTGATATATTAGGCGAAACATCTGTTGGAAGGCGAGATATAAGGGCCAGGGCCGATCCTCGATCATGTGATATTTCTCGACCGACCGGATTAATCATCATTCCTCGATAACTCCGTTCTATGTACTCGGCTTTATGATCCCGGTTCGAAGAGCCAGCTCGTATTACCTTTGACCTGCCTTCATCCACAGGTATTTGACCCGGCTTGACTTGATTGTATCCGACCCAATACAATTTAGCTCAACGTCGGTAACAGGTAAACAACTTTTGAATAAGAGTTTAGTTTCTAAATAATGACAATGTAAGAAGAAAACATTACCACTATCATGTATCATACCACTTAAAAATAATTGAAGGTAACAAAAAATTGTACGCCTTAATTCATAAAATGTTGGAGTATTAATAACTTGCCATAGTTCTTTTATTTTTCATTTGGACAAAAATGTTTATAATACATTTACTGATCCAAATACGCCTCAACACATAAAGTATTATGAACCGATTACATAGTTAATTAGTACTGTAAAGTGAATAAATGGGATAAACTATTTATCATAAATTGGAAAGAAAAACTCCATTCCTTTCTAAATAGGTGATGAATCCAGAAATATTTAAATATATATTCTATAATTCAAAGAGAAAATTGAAGGTTTAATGGACTGTCGTAAAAACGAATTTGAACACGTGGTAATGTATTCGAATTATGACCTAACTTAAGCAAATATCGTGTTCGATGTGCGTAAACTTAGGGAATTACCGACATCTTTAGCAGATGTAAAGTAGTCTGGCTCTTAGTCAAAGGAGAACTTCCTCTAACAACCAAGGCACCACTTCATATAAGAAGTTCTAAATCTAGATTTAAACAAAGACTTACTCCACAATCCTGATGCTTCTTTTGTCAGTACGACTAATTATGTATTCGATCATCATTTTCTCCCTCCAAAAATTTTCTTTGAAAATATAAGTTTATTCCTATCTATCATACAATTAAAATGTAACAAAGCATTCTTTATACTAAATTCTTACAATCTTAAGTTCAAGCGAAACAGACTCCATCAAAAAATTCTGATATATGCAATTAAACTTCGTTAATCTTATTCATTGATTCTTACGCTTGTTAGGAACCAATTTGTGAGGTCAAATATTCTAACAGGTTACAAAGTGAAAAAAAGCATTGGGATAAGAAGACGTTACTTCTGTCCTTGACCAAATAGTGTATATGTCACGTTTAGTTTGTCTTCGGTAGTATTGACAATGTATTGGACCGATCGAGCGGGCATGGAACCTTTTGTTGATGGTGCCATTTCATTCGCCAGAGTAGATCTCTCTGTTTGCTCTAAGTGTCTTCTTATTAGTCTTTCAAAAAGAATATGTACCTTTTAAACTTAAAAAATAATTTTACTTCAATTTCACATTTTACTCTTAATAACAACTAACAAGTATCTTTAGACACGTAAATATAATATCACCTTTAATATTACTTATCTTAAAAATCTTAAGCCACACTAAAATTATAACATAATTGCGATAAAAAATTTCTTTGTTTCTTTGTGTACGGTCAAACTACACAATATATTTATTAAACGAAGGGAGTAATAAAGTTCAATTGTGACATCTTTCTCTTCTCCAAAGTGAAAATTATAAAAGGAAAAGAATTTTGTATCTCAAGCAATTCTTTTTAGTTTGTTTTTATACAATGTGCAGTAACAGTCGTACCTAACTTTTTGCAGAACGGGACAAACGTGGTCCTTACAGCTCCGCGGGAGTCTATATATACGAAGGTTGGGAATGCGCTCTAACTAACAGTTTTTCTTTTCTCTGTTTTCAAGCATTGTGACTGAACAAAATTCAACAATTTCAGTCGCTCTCACTTTCACCTTTCACTTTATCGCCGCTTAATTCATGTTACTAAACTTCAACGGATTAACAAAAGGAAAAATGGAATTCGATCTCGAGAATCCATTGACGGGCTTCGAAGAACATCATTTCGACGCTGTTTCAGCTCTCTTCGCTTCCGAATCCGATCACATGCCGTCCTTTCTCGCCTTCAAATCCTCTGATGTTCGCTTTTGCCTTCGCCGCCATTCTCTCTCCCTTATTTCTCAAGTAAACACTCTTCATAATTCCAATTTTTTCAGCAAAAATTTGTAATGCTTTCATATTAATCTGTTTTGCACGTGTTAAATCGATATGTAAATTCTCTCAGCTTAAAATTAAATATTCGAAAATTATACTATCAGAAGTTATAATTTGCAGTACTCGTTATGAAATTGTTAATTCACGTCACTTGGTTTAACTCTTAATAGCGATAATAATCGTGAAAATACAGTAATAGATTGTTTAAGTAGTTAATTTCACGTGTTTTTGATTGTGCTTTTTGCAGACGCAAAGCGCTTACAAATTTGATCGGTATATGGCATACCTCGCTGTCAGTTACATCGACCGTTTTCTTTCCGAACAAGTAGTTAGGGTAAATGAAATTCATAAGCTTCATATTCAGAGCTATTTACACATTAAATTGAATGAAATAGTTAAGGATCTGATGAGAATTGTGTGAAACTTACTTCTACAGGAGAATAGGCCATGGATTGTACGGATTCTCGTCATTGCTAGCCTTTCACTTGCAGCGAAAATGACGAACTTCAATTTATCGCTCTCCGATATTCAGGTAAACTGTGAGTCAATAGCCAATACTGAACAGCGCAATTTCAACTTTGTTTCTCATCATTGCAAAAAAGTTCAATCCACTACGAGTTAATGAGAAAATTGTATAACAGAGAGATGTCGGGGTAATTTTTGACGCTCAATCAATTCCGCGTATGGAATCGCTGATTCTCACTACTCTAGAATGGCGACTAAGATCCATCACGCCTTTCTCGTTTCTGCATTTCTGCATGTCGCTTTTTCAACTCGGTGACTCGTCTCTGACTCAGCCTCTTAAACGGCGAGCTTCAGATATCATTTTCAGTACTCAATACGGTATTGTTAATTCTCTGGTAATTTCATAATTATGTTATTAGTTAGGTAATAAACAACTACTATCTTAACCTTTGATTAATGCCGCCATATTTACAAATTTTATTGCAGAAATTAAGCTTTTTGAGTATAAACCATCAATAATAGCAGCATCGGCGCTTCTGTGTGCAGCTGATGAGTTGATTCCATTGCAATTTTCCTCTTTCTTAGCTGCAATTTCAGAATGTCAATACTTAACTAAAGTAAGTCCTCTTTAAATAGTAATTAATCTGTTTCCTTGTTCCGATTATTGGATTGCAGAGTCAACTTATTCTTTTTTAAACTGGCCTTTGTTTAATAATCTAAATACTATATAGTTTTTGGTGTAGTTTCTAAATAAATAAATGATATTCCAAATAATTAAAGACTAAAAAGTACAATATGTTTTGACTATGTTGTTTTTCTTGTATAATACTGTGTGATGTTTTCTCGATTTTTATTAGTAGTACTCCACTTTTTTCTTTATTTACATGATTCTAACTGCGGAATCATACTCTTTGTTAGGAGAAACTTATGAATGCTTTGGCTGTAATACGGGAAATGCTGATCGAAGGGCGTGAGTCCACTGTCGATTCAGAGTCTTGTAGTACGTTGACGCCAAAAAGTGCTCTTGAGTGTGAATGTACAACTTCTGAATGCGAGAAACCCACGAATCTAGATGGGGACAGCATGAAAAGGCGTAAATTGAATGACTTTAGGAATGACCAGACGTTCCGGATTTCTCATATTCAGCGCTGCTAAACTTGTTTTTTATTTTCTTTAATTTTGTTGTGATTGTAAGGAGTTAGGATGGTCTCGCATGTAACAATTTCGTTCGAGCGGGAACAGACACGTGAATAGTGAGAAGTGGAAGGACCTTTGAATAAATTGAACTATTAATTGCAGCTGCAGGGAGAATCCTAACCATATTGCTGTAGACTGCAATATCTGTTAAGTTGTCCCACATCGGCGGGATTTGAGATCTTTGGTCTCCTTATATGGTTTTGGACAATCCTCATTTCATAAGCTAGCTTTTGGGATTGAGTTAGGGCCCAAGGTCCATTTATCATGGTATCAAATCCAGGCCCATCTCAATTATTGTTACTGATGTTGGGCCCCCATTTATATTGTCCACGCTTCAGAATGCAGGCCTGTTCATATGTTCTATTCAGTTAAAATGCACTAAAGGTATTTAGAAAAAAAATTCATACCAGTGTATGTCGAAACAAGCTACAGAACAAAAGCTTCATTTTGCTCTTTAATGGGTTTATCTCCCATCCCTGATGCTTTTCTTCATCGCGATTCACTAACATAAAGGATAGATTATTTTTATTGTGTTGCTATGAAAATCTTCCCATTATACTTTTATGTTAGAAAATTGCGGAAGAATCTTTGTTTCCTTGGATAGTTGGATGGTAGCGTGGGAGAGGGTTGGAGGTTGAAGAAACAAATGGGATTATGGAGCTGAATATATACATAAATTTCTAGTTTTATGAGCAGTCAATGCCGGGAGAATAACGAATCCAAATAGAGAGAAATGATTTAAAAAGATAGGGGGAAAAAGCAAGAAGGGGAGAAGTGGCGCGAAGAAAAAACAAATACTCCTACTCTGTATATCGCTTTATCAGTTCCCAGCGAAAATAACTAGTAAAATAAAAAGTTCCCAGTGAGGCAAAGAGGGATGAAAACAAGGATTGAGTGGGGCTAAGACAGAGGAAACGTTGAAGGAACGTTATCACTTGAATTTTAGCAAGGTGTTTGGATCTTGGTCGAAGAGACATGTCTCTTACATGTCATTAACATCTTTGAAAGCAACAGTTATACAAACTCATCGTATATTTTTTTATTTTCTTGGAGAATGGACTAAATTGGTTTTCCAAAGCCTTTTACCTTTTCTTCCGCATGAGAGAAATTTGTTTACTTATCAACTCAAATGTTATCACTTCATTTTACTTAATTAATGCACATTCTCACTCTAATATATTATTTAATCAAGAAAAGGGGTTGGCGTAAATAGGTGCGGGTAAATTTTGTGTAGAGGGAGATGTAAGAACCATTTTTTTACATAGTTGAGCACTATACGCATTTCACCCTGGGCTGAACAAGTCCACGTAAGAGCAAAATGTGGTGCACTGGCCGATGTATCGCCAACAACGGTCATTCTTCAACGTTAATTGGTTTGACTTTGATGTTTTTGAAGTTCTAAGGCAAAGGAAATTGTAGAGGGTAGCGTTTCTGTTAAAGAGAAACAAATAAAGTTCTTTTTCACGTTGCATCTGTAACTATTGAAGAATCATACTAGTAGTTCTTTTTTGTACCGTGACTAAGATCCTAGAGAACGTAAGTAAAATTCTAGACATACTTCTTCAGAAGCATATTTTCCGTCACGTGCCCGAAATTTGTGTATGTTTAGAAGATCTTATTGAATTTAGTATGCATAATTAGTCAGTACATATTTTAAGACTTGAAGAGGTAAAACTTGGAATCTTTTTATTCAGAAAGGAAGAGAAGAAGCAAAGACTGACTGATATTGGAGGCAAATTTTTGTGCGTTGCTTTACTTTTGCTCCAGACTCCAGTCACCACCAATGGATTCATTTTTCTCTACCTGTTTCTGCTTGGATTTAACCTAAATTCCAAAAATACTTGGAAATTATGGACCTTTCAAACGTCACTTCTCTCTTCTTCTTTTCCATGGTTAATTTCCCTTCTTCTTGATCGCTGTCAGTTGCAATCACCTGTCAGATACACCACAAATTACATAAATATGCATATCACAGCAACACATCGTTGCTGTGTCACAAAGGTTACAGTATCATTCTCAGACTGAAGAGGCTGCAGGGCATTTTATTTTCTGAAACTGAATATAAATATCTGCATATCTACTCTTTCAGCGTGGCTGTCCCTTTATTATTCTTGACTTACAACGGGACTACGGCTCTTCCGATTATTTTGCACCACTCGGACTCAGAGATCTGAAAGAAGTCATTATACGGTAGATGCAGTTAAGGACTCTCAAACATCATCTTTGTCGCGACCCAAACTGGAGGACCATGAGTGACACCCGGGCCATACCTGCCGAGCACCAACGTACATTTTATCTAACCTTTTTTATCATCTATAAGGGCCGACGAGATCAACATAAATGGTAGACATGAATCATGAACAACCAACAATGACAGATAATGGCATGAACATACATAACATGTGCCGACAAGGCTGACATGAAGCTATGTATAAAGTACGAGCTAACAAGCTGCCATGAGAGACTACAACAAAAAATCAGCCAACAAGGCAATCCAAACTATACATGAGTCGACACCTGTCTATGAGCCTCTAAAGGAACAAAAGTGCTGTAACATTGCCGGAACAGGGCCCCAACATACCCATAATGTCTATAACAAAAGTGCATACCAAGACCACAGCAAGTCCAGAGAAGGGATCTCGCCAATGAGCGCTGAACTGGGCAGCCTACTGTGGTGAGGGAGCTGCGTCTACCTGTCTATCAGGACCTGTAGCACGACATGCAGCATCCACAAATAAAGGGACGTCAGTACGAATAAAGTATCGAGTATGTAAGGCAAGAAAGCATAAATAAGAACAGTAATGTAAGCAGTGATAGAGAATATACAACCTGTAACATCTGAGTGCCTCTGAGGGCGACTGACATATATATATATATATATACACACACACACACACACACATCTTAAAACATATGCCGTTGTGGGCATCTGATTCGCTCAAATTACACCTTAACAATAGTGTAAGCGATCGATGTCAAATATAGTAACCCAACGAGGTTGGGGTCAAATCCCACAGGGAATAGGCGTAAAACGATTATCCAATTAATGCAATGCTTTACTTAGTCGTAATTCTATCAGGTAGCCAAGTAGAATAAGTTGATGTTGAGTATGTAAAGAAAAGTAAACTAAGAATTTCAGTTTGAGAATAATTTGAACGTAAAAATATGAAGTTAAGATACTAAGGTTGTGTTCCCCCTAATGTAGTAGAATGCTTTTGATATTGATATTGAATCCGTTCTTGATATGCAATCGGTTCTTATTAACTTATTATCCAGTATTTCCCAACACTTAGATAATGTATCCTCTTATGATTCTCCCGAATACAAAAGAGTCAAACTTAAGAACACCCAATCACTCGCCAATTTAAAATCTACTTATTCCTAAACAAGGTTTAAGCCTTGAATTATCGTTATTTATCTCTACCAAACTCTATCTCACTTTTTCAAGATACGACAGCGTAAATTGGCATTCGTTAATGTTTGCAACCACTAACGATTGATTTAAGAACAAGAAATAAATAAATATCAAGCTTCTTTCGAAATTGAAATCAATATCAAACTCTCAATAACTTTCTACCCATCTAGGGTTCACAACCTCAGTATTAGAGTTTAGTTACACATATTAAAAACTGAAGAACAAAGAAGAATAACTGAATGCATCTTACAAAAATATAGAATTCTCAGTTTTGATCACCCAAAAACTTCTCTCAATTCGAAAAATAACCAAAGGCGGTATTTTGCACTATGAATTCTGACAAGTCTCCCTTCACACAACCCTAGAAAAGCTATTTATAGAAACCCAAAACCCGAGGAGAGCAGCAGTTACGTTTGGCCTCAGTACACGTCTGCGGTCGCATTCCTGTCGCAGAGCAGGAATGCGGTTCGCAAAACCTTCACGTACCATCGCAGATCATACCAGTCAGCTTCCTTCTCGTCGCAACTGAAAATGCAGTTCGCATATTGACTCTGCGATCGCAGAATGCGATCGCAGTCTTTACTCTATTTTTCACCCAAACTCTGTTCGTGTTTGCGATGAGAATGCGGTTCGCATTCCTGTTCTACGGTCGCATTTGCGACCGCATTCTCCACCTGAAAGTTGGCTCAAAGTTCTGTCTGCATCTGCGATCTTCCTATGAATTCTGCGACTCGCATAGCTGTTTTGCGATCGCATAATCTACCCTGCGATGCTTCTGACCTCTTCTCTTGCCTTTAACTGGCTTTTTGGACTTCTTTTTCATGCTTCTGGATCTCTTCACTCAATACACTACAATCACATTAAAATTACATAAGTATCGTGATAATTAGCACGTAGAACAAGTTAACTCTAAACAAATAGTATCAAAATGTGCCGAAATTACTCGGCACATCAGCATCATCATCATATCGTACCCGGCCGTAATAGGCTCGGTAAAAAGGTACCCGACTATCATAAGGCTCGGTAGAATCGTATCCCGCCACATAGAGCTCGGTAAAACCCAACTGATCAGTGGTTGCACAATAGATGACGTACCCGGCCGACTATAGCGCGGCTCGGTAGAGTAAAATAGGTACATATATATAATGCATGATGGACTTATTGGAATCACATTCTGAACCTTTCGGAGTGACGTAAGTTCGGTAACCTCTGTACACGTTATTAGGACTAACTCTTCGTCATGGGTCTTATAAGAATCAGGAAGCACCGACAAGATTGATAACATAAGAATAAGAGAAATAACATCAACATCAATCGTTCCATAAGAAGGTAAACAATGTAAGTACTGCTAGCTTCTAAGAGTGGAGTATCTTTGGAAGCTCACTCATTACGTTATGTACAATCAGAGTCGTGCAAAAGAAGAAAAGGGATAGCCTCACATACCTTGTATATATTGCCCAACCTCAAGCTCAAATGTCACGACACCTTAGTCTACAATAAGAGAAATGATACTATCGTTATCGTTTAAGCATCGTAACTATTATATATCGACCATAACCTATTTTATGATGAAACGCACAACACCTCCCCCATTTATGTGACTTCCCACAAGTAAAAACAATCACCAAACAGCCCAAACAACATCAATAATAATCATATTAAGCCTCCCAAAACATTCCACCAACCAACAACATTACTAACAAGCCTTTCGATAGATATCTCACAAGTTCTAGCTTCAACGACTTAGCCGCAACTTGGATAATCTTAAATACATGTAGAGTAAGAGGTCCGTTACCTTTAAACAGATAGAACAACTCCAATTTGACCTTACTTCACCACGAAATATCCTTCCAATGCCGCCACAAGAACAAGGAAGCGAAACTAGCAATCAATTCGGATTTTTCGGCACTAGAATCACTTTGGAAGACTTGACGATATTAAAAACTTGAGAGAGTACTTTACAGAACTTAAACCACTTAAAACAACCTCCCACACGAGCTGGAACCTCACAAAAATCAGCAACAACAAGAAGAACAAGAAACTTATTAGCGCCACAGGATTCCAGACACTCGATTTGTGTTGTTTGTCCTTTGTTTAGATCTTGGATCATGAGAGAACCTTGAGAGAGAGTTTTAGGTGTCTAAAGTCTAAAGAGAGTGAAAAAGAATGAGTTAAAACGGGCTTAAGGTGTCTCATATATATCAATATATCTCAACCGTCTATGTGGGTCCCATAGAGAGCTGCTTGCGCAGTCTCGCGAAAACGAGAATATCTCTCTATTCCAACGTCATATCGACGAACGGTTTAATGCGTTGGAAACTAGACTTATAGATCTTCAATTTGGTGGGTATATCACCCTGTAATTCCAAGTAAATTGGGAGAAAAGCTTAGTAACATTTGACCTAAAGTTAAGTAAAATTATGAACGTACGTTGCGACAACTTTTGTCGACTTTTGTTTCACAACTCGTCTGACTTCAAGACTTATGATACGGATATTATATGATTCAAACACCTTAAAACACGACCTCCTGAGAATATTAAGCACCTCTAGTTTCACCCGAAAATACGGGTTACAACATTCTTGATTCGTTTAACTTCTAATACTAGTTAACCACTCTTATACACCCTTGTATCATTTAAGACCAATAGGATTAACTTCTTATCATCTCAACGATAATCTCTTCTCGGATTTACTTCGACTAACTTACGGCGTGATTTAACGTATGCGAATATGGGTTGTAACAATCTTAATATTAAATATAAACTGTATTTGCCAGTCTTCCACGTTGAACCTTTCTTGTGATAAGGGCTGCCTTCGATTAATCGTAATAGAAATTTGGGAAATTCCAGATCGGAAAGCAGCAGCACCACAACCAGGTACCAGTAGAATTTACCAGGAAGTCCATCAAGCACTAGAGATTTTGCTTGAAGTTTGCTGGAATCTTCTCTTTTAAACTTTCAAATTTTAGGAAGTAAAATAGTGCTCAACAGTCACATTCCACTTGTTGCTAAATGGCCAATATTATCACTCTATTAATCAGGTTTTTTCTTGAACCAAGTATGCGACTTCTCGTTGTCAGTTCTTCCATGTAGGCTGCAACTGTTGGCAATCTGAAAATAAGACAATCTACCGCTTAAATTTACTTACAGATAACCGTAGGAAAAAGGAAACATATAACTTTGAAACCTTCTCATGTTATTATGTAGAAGTGCAATATCAGGTAGTGTAGATTCTTTTTAAGGGGATTAGAAGGATAAAGTGCCACGAGGACATTATGGATTCTGAGATACTGAATAGATAAAGAGAAACAATAAGCATATAAAATGTACATTTACTCCTCAAATATTTACTGGTCGTAAAGATTCTTTAAAATATCAGCTCTAGTATTACTAGATGCCGATAGAGCCAGATCTTCGAACTTAGTAATTCCTTTTTCAGAGATCACATTTTCTGTAGAATCAAAAGATCTCAGATTCGAGGAGGGCAATATTTTGTCTTCAGTCAAGTAAATACATGGATGTTAATGTTATGATATCACTAGCAGCTCAAGGTATTAATCCACTTCCAAAAGATAGCGGGAAAAAATAAAAAGTTCAGCAGAATAAAATTGAAGTATCTGAAAATATTCTGTGGGTAAGCAGGAAATACCTAAAAATTTTGTTGTTGAATATGATGATCATTCCACAATTCAATACCTCTCAAGGTGCCAATGTGACGTAGAATAAATTAAAGACAACAATTCAACCTCAGTCGTGACTTCCGATCTTTGCTGCTGGACTGTTGCATTTGTGTAGATCTTTGTTTCAGATTAATATAATGTTTTACAAAATCAACATGAGGTAACAACTTGGAAGAGTTATCAATCATTCAGATCACCAGTAATCTCCACATGAACAGGCTCCATCCTTAAAATGGTGGAAGCGGTGCATATCACGTACAATAATTTCTCGTTTCATGACAAGCGAGATGTACTTTGTTGCATTATGGCAGTCCCCACAAACCCGAAGATTTTTCCTGATGTGAATAGTTGTACCAGCACTTGTATTTAAAAGCCCAAATGAAATAGCAAGCTTCTCACTGTGGCTCTTTAACAATTGCTCCTGAACATCATCTTCCACATCGTGAATTGAATCGGTATCAGGTATATACCCAGCAGCTTTAATCCTATCAAGCAATTTCTCAAGGTAAGCATAGATCTTCTCAGACTGAGGATGGCTAGTGCTTCCCGAGTAGAATGTGTGGACCTCGTTTCTTAAATCAACTAGACTGCATCCAGGTGTCTTTTGAATACCTTTTCTCTCCATCATAGTTCTGACTTTAGCAACTTTATGCCACATTGAAGCCGTGGCATACATATTAGCAAGAAGCACATGATATCCACCATCATCAGGATCTAGCTCAAATAGCTTGTCTGCTGCCTTCTCCCCCAGCTCTACATTTTTGTGAATCTTGCAAGCTCCCAACATTGCACCATAGACGTTGAGTCCTGGTCTGACAGGCATATTATCGATGAAGTCCCAAGCTTCACCGAGCTGACCAGCTCGACCAAGTAGGTCAACCATTGCCCCATAATGGTCCATTGAAGGCTCCAAGCTGTATTCTTCCCTCATGATCTTGAAATAATTGCGCCCCTTATCTACAAAGCCAGAGTGGCTGCAAGCTGAAATCACACATAGAAATGTTATGTCATTAGGCTTTACATGCCCCTTTCGCATTTCGTCAAATAATTCAACAGCTTCCTTTCCAAAGCCATGCGTGCCATATCCATCTATCATGGCATTCCATGTTGTAACATGCCTATCATCCATTATGTCAAATAGCTTTTTTGCTGTGTGAACTGCTCCACATTTCGCATACATGTCAACAAGTGTAGTGGCTGCAAAAACATTCCTGTCCAAACAAGTCCTTATAGCAAATCCATGGATCCACTTAGCTTGACGCAATACGGATAATTCAGCAAGAGCTGTAACAACACTCACCATTGTAAATGAGTCGGGTTTGGTGTTCAGCAGATGCATTTTACAAAAAAGAGTTAATGCATCCATTACACACCCGTTTTGTGCATAGCCCAATATCATAGCATTCCATGAGACAAGTGTTTTTCCTGTCAAGTTTTTTAACAATCCAGCTGCAATATCCACTCTTTGGCACTTGCAGAACATTGAAATCAATGAGTTAACAACTGCAACATTAGAACCAAGACCTAGTTGGTTGACTAATTTGTGAACAAATTGTCCAAGCTCGAGATTCCTTGATTCAGCACATGCATGTAAAGTGCTCATAATAGTCACATTCGTCGGTTTGAATCCTTCATCCAACATTCTCCCGAAGATAATAAGAGCTTCATCATAATATCCATTCCGTGCATATCCGTCTATCATAGCATTCAGCGATACAACCGTCTTAGAATCAATCTTATCAAAAACCAACCTAGCAGTACCCACCAACCCACATTTAGCATACATATCAACCAAAGCAGTCAAGACATTCACAAGCGACTCAAACCCATTTCTATAAACATATCCATGGATCGACTTCCCCATCCGCAAGGACCCAATAGCAGCACAAGCAGGCAAAATGGACACAACCGTAACCGAATCCGGCCTATGACACCCTTCCTCATGCATCCTCAAAACCAACTCCAACGCTCTCTTGAACATCCCATTTCGTGCATACCCAGCGATAACCGTATTCCAACAAATCAAATCCCTATCAGGCATTCTATCAAACATCTTACATGCATCGCCAACCATCCCACATTTCGCATAGAGGTTCACTACACTAGTCATTGCGAACAAATTATCCGAAAACCCATGAAGAATCAACTGGGCGTGCACCTGTTTACCCTTTAAAATATCAGAACTATCTGCACAAGCTTTTAACAAATACCCAAAATTGTAAATTACCGGAGTTACATTATCATATCTCAAACGAGAGTAAAAAGATAAAGATGAATCCACAGTAGATTGACGAGTATGAGCTTTAAGCATGGTATGATACATGGGGTCAACTTTGAATTTAGCAAAGTCAAAGACTTTGGTGGCATCATTAAGTCTACCATATTTGGTGAATAAGCTGATTAATTTGGTTTCGAAAAGGTGTTCGTTATAAAGACCGTTTTTAATGATGTGAGGGAGAATTTGGTGAAGCTCTTTCATGGAAGTGCAGAGCTCGAGAAGGATTGCTGTTGGGTGCTTATATATATGTGATGGGATGTGGATCCTTTGAGCTAGAGTCGGCGGCTGGCCGGGAATCGCCGCCGGTAGCGGTGCTGGTGGTAGAGTGGTGGAGCTGGCTAACAGCGGGAAACTCATGAAGCTTAGCGAGTTCCTCTGGTAATCTACAGATAGAGCTAAGTACAACTTCCAAAGCGCAGCTTACTATCGAGTTGTAAATGTCCATTAATAATCATTGGAGTATTATCTTTCAGCTTCTATGTTCTTGCAATTTTTTTCTTTAATCTAAACAGTTTATATTTTGAGAATATAAGGACTTTTATTTTTAAAATATTTCTTTGGGGATGGATAATCAATTCTTTATCCATTTTGCCACCACTAAAGACAATATACCATGTTTAACTTGCAATCTAGTTTTATCCATTCTTTTAACATAAAACTCCTCCTGTACTCTGGACGTGATTAGAGAAAGGTAAAGAGAACATAGACCACGAGCATAGATGCAGGGCAATTTGAACCACAACATTAACAAACGAGTATCTAGTAAGCCGGATCAAAAAGAAGAAAATTCTTTTTCCCCAAGAATTTAATTCAAGAGACAAGTAGAATCTCTTATTATATGATTTAATGGAATATATACATACGAAAGCTTGTGCTATTCTAAAAAGAAAATGGACTTCTACTAGGTGATCAATAAGCAACAACCTCCCTCGTTCTTTTTGGAAGCAATTGCTTATACTACATATTTTACATTGCTTGCATTTGCAATACATCTTTGAAATTGGAAGCAAATCTTTCTGAAGCATTTGCCACTTTGATGCTGGAAAATGCCTTGCTTCCTAAAAACCAGCAGGCATTCTGTGCCTTAACATTACATAGCGATAACCTATATGGGATTCTTCCCCTTTTGATCATAAGTTAAATGAAATTCTTCCTTTCTGGAAAAAGAATTTCCTAATTCAGATCCTTGCTTGTAGGCTTAACTACTAGGAGTATTTTCATTCTGTGTTGCGTTCTGAACCTTGCAGAGTTTACGGTTCAGGAGACTTTGTTGACACAAAGGCAGGGGGACTTAGTTCCAACGGAGTCTTGCCAAGTTCGGAATAACTTCCTATGCATATGGTATCACCTCTACCATGCCAAATGCCATCTTGGACATTGTTCATCTCTAATGTTCTAGCCTCCTGCGCAATAAAAGAACAAAAATTAAAATCAAATTACAGAACAAAATATGACATCAAGCTTCACAAACTACGTATCGCAATTGACTTGGATTGTGTATTCTGGATCAATCTATGCGCTTTTATTCAGCTTTTCTTCGGGACTGAGGGGTGAGACAAAGAAGGTGAGAAGCAACAGGCAACTTCATGCAACCACATAAGTAAACTCTACTTTGCTGTTCTTTAATGCAGATTGAATAAGAGAACAAACCTGAGATAAGGTGCAACATGGACAGGTCAAGTGGAAGATGCAATCATCCAGATAACTATCACCCTGAAGAAGTGTAAAAAGAGCAGGACTTAGCTTATCACAATAGTCAAAGACAAATGATAACAGATCCATGTAAAATACAATGGCTCATCCACATGGAACCACTCATCCCCAGACCACACTTGTGGGAATCCACTGGATTTGTTGTTGTTGTAATATACAAGACAGAAGATGAGAGTGAGGAAACCGATAAAGAGAGTAGGTTTAAGAAGAAAAACTGAAGAAGATAGATGATTCCTTGCACAAACTGGGTAGCATAAAGACCACTACTAGTACCAAGTATGATAGAGTGATTAAATTGTTCTTCTGAGGACCAAGTATCTTGTAAAGGCAAATTTTTCAAAAGCATATCCTACATAGAACCTACAAAACAGTTATCAGGCAGCCACCTGCTCTATTCTTTCCATGCTTTGAAGTTTCAAACTACTCAGTAATAATTACAGAGAAAAAAATGCTCAAAGTCAGAAAAGCATCAGAAGTTCCCCTAAATGAAGTGGGAGGAAGCCAAATAATGGTGTTGTGGGAGTATTGACATTGCATAAGTTCAAACTGAATCAAATAGAGTATTGGTTCTATTACAGGCTCCTGAAAATTTAGGGCGTGTCAATTGCTCGATTTTTTTTTTTTTTTTGATAGTCTTGATAAATGCAAGGGAAACACTCCAACATCGAAACAAGGGGCAGTATGTCAGAACTAACTCCCAATTCTCCATTAGGAAGTTATGACCCAATTTAAGGTATGGACAGATTCGAAGGTCAATTTTTAGGTATCTACATGCTGGAATTCCCTTTCTCAACTTCCAAACCCCTTATCCTCAACTGCTCCTCGCTTCCTGTATTCACAGACCTACTTCCATTTCCTCTAAACCCAATATCTCAAAGTAATCTACTGCGAATAACCTTCTAACCCACCTCAATCACGCTAATTCAACCACTTCCCACCACACAAGTTGTGCAACTCTAGAAAGGAAATAGGATCAAACGTGCAAAACCACAAAAGCAGCAATAAAAGCAAAGAATAGGCATAAAATACTCACTCTGATATTAAACTTGTTTCTCATTTTCGTGCGGTGATAACCCAGATATAATCCGACTGATATTATAAAACCACCACATATGTAGAGAAAGCAGTGCTTCTTTGTGACAGTGAATGCTAGCATGCTTAGGAGAGCAACAAGACTGAGAATCAAATAAATAGAACCCTGCAAGACCAGTATATAAATCTGTTTCAGTACACGAGTATTTTATGTATGCTGACAAACCAATGTTAAAGTACTAAGCAGTAAGTTTTCTTCAGTTCTTATCAAGGGTAACAGACTATACATAGACATCGCATTATGAAAATAACCAATCCAGAGTCCACTATATTTTTTTCTGTTTTTAGATGTACAATAATTAATCACCAAAACCCTTCTAGTTCTAACCAATCTATGTTGACGATGTAGATTAACAATTTAAGATAGATTACCGTTTACCAACTACAATACATAATTAAAAGAGGCCATCGCTAATTGATATAATAGAAAAAGATTAAAGAAGACTTTGACCACAAGGATAACAAAGAAGTTGAGGGGCTGGATAGGTTTAACAACATTGACTAACATGGATTAAAATTTGATAAAAATATTGACCTGAACAAAGCAGGAACCAAAACCAGCACGTTTCATATTCTTCCCAAATCTGTACCATGGGCAGCTGCAATACATGAACAGAAATTAAAATCACAACCACTTATTTGATGATGAATTAAGAACAAGAGAAAAATGTCCAATTGAGAAATTAAAATGGTCCATTTCATGTATAAATAGAAAATTCAAGGAAGTCAAATTTGGCAAGACTACTAAATTTTCCTGTACTGAAAGAGGGTTTGATGGTTTCCTATCAGCTGAAATCAATTACACCTTCCCAAAAGATGTCCCCTATCCAAACATAAGCTAACAATAACAAAAGAGGAATGAAAAAGAGCCCAACTATCTTCTCCATATCTGTTCTATACAGAAATGATCACTTGAATTTCCAAAGAACCAAATTAGAAACTAAAATTTAATCAATCGAACCTCAATCTCAACCTAATTGAGAAAAAGTTACTAACTTCAATTAACAAACCCAAGAAATGAAAAAGAAACTAAATGGAGGACCAGCAAAACGAAGAACACAACAAAAGTGAGAAAATTTTAGTCAATACCGTAACCAAATGATCCAAATGCAAAACCAACATCCGAAAATGAAAAAAACATGAAATCAACACGAAAACTGGAAAAAAGAAAATTAGGAAAAGAAAAAGAGTAAAACTTTACCAAAGGGATTGAAAAGCGATGCGACGGTCCTCAACAGAGTCACAGAAAAGCTCGCCTTCCCACATTCTCAAAACAGCTCCTCCTCCATAATCATAACCAACATTTTCTTCATCCCCATTATTCAAATTCAACTTCACCCACTGTCCCTTTTGCGCATGTAGTGCCACCGTTGAACACAACATATCAAAATCCACCACCCTCACCCCTTCCAACAACCTCTCTCCCTCTTCATCCACTTCTCTCTTTTCCATCACATCCATTTTCTTCCAAAATTGCTCCTTCAACTGCACTTCTCCTTGTAGCAGATTTATATAATCAAGGGAATTAGTATTCTGGATTGAGGCGCTGTTTTGGTCCGAATATAAAGGAATAGATATAGATGAGTTATGTAATACCAATAATAATTGTTGGGATTGAGACAGAGTTATATATTTGGTAATGAGGATCGATGTGGAGAATAATCTGTTGAGTTAATTTATTGAGAGGAGGATATGGTGGCTGGATAATTGGTGGCGATTCTATTATTGGCAAAAAATAAAAAGGCATTTTGGTTGGCGCGAGAAATAATGATTGCGGGCCCCTTATTATAGATGATGGATACAGCTGGTGACACGTATGCACGTCAATATGGCTTTGGAGAGATTTTACTTGGCTGAATTTACGGTCAAATATTTCTGACTGACATTAAATCAATAAGAAAAAGCATTCATTATTAATGCATTCCCTTCATATAATGAACTGATTCTTTATTTACGGAAGAAAGAAAGCTAATGTATAAGAAGCTTCTGCAAGCTGATGTGTACGTTGTTTGTAAGTTGTTATTGTATTAGATACAGATAATTTTTTTTCATGAATGATATTTATATATAACGAAATACCGAAAAGATAAGTTCATTGTACCAGATATAAATAATCTTCTATCGGAGGTGATGTTTATTCATAATTCCGAAAAAATAAGCTCATTGTAGCAGATATAGATAATCTTCTACCGGGGTAACGGGATACCGAAAGGATAAGCTCATTGTACTAGATATAGATAATCTTCTACCGGGGGTGATGTTTATCCATAACGGAGTACCGAAAGGATAAGCTTCTTCAGGCGACTTATTTCCAATAGAGTACTAAATAGATAAACATCTTTACAGTAAAGTCTCATATAAATAAGCTTATTCAAGAAGTTTATTTACAACGGAGTACTAAATGAATATCCATAATATAAAATATTTATAACTCCCTTTTGGATGTTCATTAGAAGATAATGTACCTCATTAAAACCTTACTAGGGAAAACCCAGTGAAAAAAATTCTTGTGAAGGAAAAAGAGTACACATATTTAGTAATACGCATTTCTAGCTGCCTCATTAAAAACCTTATAAGGAAAAACCCGTGGGAAAAACCTTAGTAAGAAAAAAATAGTACAACGCGTATTTCACTCCCTCTGATGAAAACGTTATTTCAAATATGTGAGTCTCCGCATTTCAATCTTGTATATCATCTTCTCAAAAGTTGAAGTTGGCAAAGATTTAGTGAACAAATCTGCTGGATTGTCACTTGAACGGATTTGTTGCACATCGATGTCCTCATTTTTCTGAAGATCGATCATGTGTGTAGAATAATTTTGGTGAAATGTGCTTCGTTCTATCTCCTTTTATAAATCCTCCCTTTAATTGGGTTATGCATGTACCATTGTTTTCGTATAAAATTGTAGATCTTTTATCACATTCCAAACCATATTTTTCTTGAATAAAATGAATTACTGAGCTCAACCATACGCATTCTCTACTTGGTTCATGAATAGCTATCATCTCAGCATGATTTAAAGAAGTAGCAACAATAGATTGCTTTGTGGAGCGCCATGATACGACAGTATCTCCACATGTAAACACGTACCCGATTTGAGATCGAGATTTACGGGGATCAGATAAATAACCTGCATCTGCATAACCAATAAGATCTGCACTACCTTTGTTAGTATAAAACAAACTCATATCAAGAGTTCCCTTTAAATATCGTAAAATACGCTTAATCCCGTTCCAATATCTCCGTATAGGAGAAGAGTTATATCTAGCTAGTAAATTAACAGAAAATGATATGTCAGGCCTTGTAGCATTAGCAAGATACATAAGTGCACCAATTGCACTGAGATAAGGTGTTTCAGGACTAAGGAGTTCCTCATCCTCTTCTGGAGATCGAAACGGATCCTTATTCACTTCAAGCGATCAAACACCTATTGGTGTACTTAATGGGCGTGCTTTGACCATGTAAAAACGTTTAAAGACCCTTTCTATATAGGTAGCTTGATGGATAAAGATCTCGTCTGCTAAATATTCAATTTTCAGACCAAGAAATTTTTTATTTTTTCAGGATCTTTAATCTCAAATTCTTTCTTAAGATATTTAATTGCCTTTTGGAGCTCTTCTGGAGTTCCAACAAGATTTACGTCATCAACATAAACAGCAAGTATAACAAATTCTGATATCATTTTCGTTATAAAAATACATGGACAAATAACATCATTTATGTAACCTTCTTTCAGCAAATATTCACTGAGGCGATTATATCACATGCGTCCAGATTGATTTCAAACCGTACAAATATCTTTGTAATTTGATCGAGTGCATTTCTCGAGACTTTGAATTATATGCTTCAAGCATTTTAAATCCTTTAGGGATCTTCATATAGATTTAATCAAATGAGTCATGTAGGTTATGACTTGCACTTAAATGGCATGACATCTTCAGGTGTCTGGACTACAGGTTCGATCCTCACAATCTTTTACAATATTGTGCACCATATTGTATCAAATATATCGTCGACGATTATTTTGTATCGGTTCCTAAGCGACATAACTTGTTGAGATCTCATCACTTTCTTTATTTTCAGGTACTTGAACTTCTTCTGGAGTTTCATGAAATGTTATGTCGTGGGCTCTTCTAGGGCTCATTTCCTCCTCATTATGTTATTTTGATCATTTGCTCCTATCATTTTTCAAGGATTGTTACCTTTGGAACCAATCTGTTTACTATGCTTCATGCATGCAGTAAATTTTATCCTTCAGGGACTTAATTTTGAAGGAGCATTTGCAGCTGAAATATGATATTTAATTTCGATCCGCAAATGCTTCTGGCATTTCACTTTAATTATCTTCTAAGTGAGGATCATATTAATGATAATTCGATTCATATATCATATTTTAAAGTTGTTTATTCCATCCCCCAAATGTCAGAAAAACTAACATATATCCCTGGTCTTCTTTGGGAAACCTATCTTTGTGCATTGCAGCAGATAAATTAATTATATACCATACATCAAAAGTTATTAGATAGTAAAAATAATTGGTTTCTGATCCTAAACTAATTATGAGGGGAGGACTTATCATATTTTGTTTGTCTGATGCATACAAGTGATGTTGTATGCAATTTAGAAAATCTTAGACCAACACATGCGGCTTTGTTCTCATAAGAAATAGTTTAGCTATTAATAGGAGGTATTAAATGCTAAACTAGCTTGGATATAAATCAGCATCATCACGATGAACTATCTTGATTTCATAATCTGAAAATTATGCTCTTAATTGAGAAAAGCAATTTCAAATGCCAAACTACAAGTTAACAATAAACACACATGCAACCATCTCATATATGCATCTATAAGTGGTTCACATGATAGGTGAATGGGCCCATATTCACCTTTTATATATTCCGGAATTCAGGGGTCTTAGTCCTAACTTTAGCTGATATAATCAATTTATTATGAGAACAAGCAACACAAGAGAATTTTTGAAGAATCTTCTAGTTCTTCAGTATATGCTTATTTGAATTCTCAAATAGCTCATTTAAAAATGACAAATGAAAACTTCAAGTTTATCATGGCATGTGCTATCTCTTAGTAAGCTTCTAGTTTACTATGGCATAAATTGTTGCATTAGTTAACTTCTGATTTACTGTGGCTACTTTTGTATTAG
The DNA here is from genome assembly GCA_002018475.1 of Nicotiana obtusifolia. Classification (NCBI taxonomy): domain Eukaryota; kingdom Viridiplantae; phylum Streptophyta; class Magnoliopsida; order Solanales; family Solanaceae; genus Nicotiana; species Nicotiana obtusifolia. The sequence goes on from MCJB01031695.1 coordinate 24,751, forward strand.
CGAATTTTTGATTTACTGTAGCTACTTTTTCCTCAGTAAAACTTCTGATTTACTGTGACTGCTTTTACATTAATAAACTTCTGATTTACTGTGATACATGATATAGTATAAATTGAAGAATAAGGTGGGTCACTTCTCACATACATATTATTTTATCCCCTATGATTATGGAAACATGGAGATTTTCAATCTTCTAATCATTTGTAGTCTTAACATGATAGCCATTTGTATTAGTAAACTTCAGGTTTACTACAACATATGTTTTAACCATAATCATATAATATGAATGACATATTAGTATATAAGCTCTTCCAGAGCCTTCATTTATTATTCACAATCTAATATTTATCGGATACTACTGATGTCTTCTTCTAGACAAATAGCTAGCTCTTCAGGAGTTGTTGATACATTTTGTACTATCAAATATTACTCAGAAACTTCTGGTATCATGAGAGAAAATCATAACCAAATGAACAATATAAAGCTAATTCTAAATTTATAAATGATGAAAATTAAGAATTTTAATACTACCACTAACTTGTGACAAATATCCCTTCAAGGAGAAATACCATTAATATTTGAATATTTTGTATCAATGTGGCAACCACATAGTCATTGCATCCTTTAAGAAAAGATACACGAGTTGTTATTTCCTTCGAGAACTCGATAACTAATCATAATATATTAATGTGGTTGCAGTAGAAAACATTCTACAAGAATGCTTTTGCCTTAGAACGATACTTAATAAAATTATCCAAGATGTTTTACGTACAACAGGTACGTGCAGCACTGATCTTTATGCCACCAAAAAATAATATTTATATCCTCTATTATTCTACCTCTTCAGGAGGTGAGTTGTGGTATTTCTTCATTCACTCCGGGGAATGAAAATATGCTTCAAAAATAACTTTGAATAGCTCATTATTTTGTTTAAGCACAGAAAGACACTGCTTCAAAATATTTGCCTACTTCAAGAGAAAATTTTAATTGTGTTACTTCTTCGGGAGCAAATTTAAAATACGAAATATTTAGTATATATTCTCTCAATCATATTAACTCTTCTGGGGGTGAATTGTAATATATTTACATCAGGAGCGCGTTCATATTTATGGCTTTATTAATATTATCACATTTACTTCAGGGAATGGATTAATATTTATCAGAAATTCTCATCATTTAAGAAATGGGACATAATTATCTGAATGCGCATTAATCACATCAAATTGTGATGTTTCAATCTCTTTTAAAGTATTTACTATTTCAGGAGCAAATCGAGGCGTGCATGTAATATAGAGAATATTTCTCTAGCTTATCTTTAATTGTAACTATCGAAACCCTAAAATATCACTTATGGTGGTCATAGGCATATACCACTTCTGGTGGTTAACAAAATTTAGTTACAATGAGATATACAAAACAGATTCACTTCTGGTGGTTGTATATTTCTTGCAAACTCTGCTGGAGCTTAAGTGGATCTAACAATATTATCCACTTTGTAATTCTTTATTAAGATAATTAGGATAAAAATAAATACCAAAATAGGTACTGTATACGTAACATATAACCAAACAAGCGATGATAAAGATATTAAAGTATAAGCAAAAGGCTCAAATTAAATTATGCAAATTTGGGCCATTCCAGATGTAAGTGATATCCATCACACTGCCAAGAAGAAAAACTCACCACCTCAAGGATATAACCTGCCTTATGATGCTAGAAATGAACAAGATCTAACCATGGACGTAAGAGCGTCGCGTTACATCGGAGATGAACACTAAAATAGAATTAAATTCGAAGTAAGTGCTCAAAATGGCACAGTCTCGTGCTAATAACGTGTTATAAAATAAAAATTGTAAAGTAAATAAACCGAAGACAAGTACAGAGAGAGATTGATATATTATTCAACTTCAAACTTATTTTATATATTGAACCGAAATCTTCTCTATTTATAGAAGAAAGGAAGCTGCTATGTAAGCTGCTGTGTAAGCTGCTTGTAAGCTGTTACTGTACCAGATATAGATAATCTTCTACCAGGGGTGATATTTATTCATAACGGAGTACCGAAAGGAAAAGTTCATTGTACCAGATGTAGATAATCTTCTATCGGGGTTGATGTTTATCCATAATGGGGTACCGAAAGGATAAGCTCATTGTACCATATAGATAATCTTCTACCGGGATGATGTTTATCCATAACGGGGTACCGAAAGGATAAACTCATTATACTAAATATTAATAATATTCTATCGGGGGTGATGTTTATCCATAACGGAGTACCGAAAGAATAAGCTTTTTCAAGAGGCTTATTTCCAATAGAGTACTAAATAGATAAACATATTTACGGCAGAGTCTCATATAGATAAACTTGTTCAGAAAGCTTATTTATAACGGAGTACTAAATGAACATCCATAATATAATATATTTATAACCAGTGCAACCTGTGATTCTTGGATTAACAAAGGAATTATTTTTTAGTCTCATCCACACCATATTTTCTTTTTTCACAAAGTCAATAAGGAAAAAAGACTATACGCACTGATGTTTATATTAGACTAAATAATACTATGATAAATGTTATTTATACACACACATTTAACTATGATGAATTTACTCATATTAAGTTATATATAACATAATAATTAAGATGATTCATATAAACATCGACTATGAATAGCTCTTTTTCGTCAATAATAAAGTAGGCAATACCTATATATAGATAATAGAAGTTAACAACATAAGCTAGTATCGGCAAAGTTAAAAAATCTTAATCATGGTCCGTTTTATCTTAAATTTAATAAATTAATTATCATTTTTAGGTTTTTGGCATTTATAATTATTAGCTCAACTAATTTGAATTCACCGTGTAAGTCCATTAAGGAGAAAAAAATATTTTTACTAAGAAGTTCTTGATTTTCCTGACGTTAAACCCATAACCAAAAGGTGAAAATTCCCAATTATCCCACCACCCTTTGATTGCATATTATTGTGATCCATTCATTGTGACTTTTTGACCACTTGAAGCAAAGGATTGTAAATTGAAAGGGGTTGACTTAATAATAGCCAGTGTGAACTGTGAGCCAGCCTATATTCTATTAGCTGTATCTATATGTTGTATTGGTGGGTGTTGTGCTAATTATATTATAGGGGTCTCAATCATAATTGATCATGATTTAAACGCTCTTTGATTCCTTGGGACAACGTTATAAAATATTAATCTGTTACTGGATCCTTTTTGAGATAAAGTTAGAATATTATTTTGTCTACTTATAAAAATGGGATGATGAATATGACCAATAATAAAGCAACTTATATTAAATAATCGTGGTGACTAATGATTGAAGAACTTTTATCTTGTATTTGATTTGTTTGGACGAGGACGGAAAGATAATTGAAATTTAATATCTTTTTCATGGAAGTTTAAATGATGCAAAGAAAATGTTAGTACACTAACCCTGCCTTTCTTCCTAACGCCAACGAATTGGGTCGAATTTATTACGTCTAATTCAAACCTTATACGTATATAAATAAATAAATAAATATATATATATATATATATAAAGAACAAAAACCATTGATTTTAATCTTAACTCCGTCACCTGCTTTCTTCCTCAACTAAGAATCAAGATGATCCCAACCAGAGAGAATTCCTTAGACTACAAACTCAATAGAGAATTGAATTTCAAGTAAGTGATCCTTTTTCTCCAAAAAACAAGGCTGTAAAGCTGAGACAGACCAGAAAGCAAACAAAACATAACAGTTTCGCTAAGTAAATGATCCTTTCACGTAATACAACTACCCACAATTCCTATAGCCTCTTTTCAGGTTTCTGCTCACAAAAGCCTAACTCCAATTTAACGTTTTCTAGTCATTTCTATTTTCGGTTTTGATACAAACGGAATTTCGTTCAAAGGTGGCATTACGAAAAAAAACGGAAGAAGGAAACAGGCGAGGTTTAGATTCTTGTTTGATGACTCACTATAACAAATTTGGCCTAAGGCGACACTAATTTTAGACAACATTTGAGAAGTGCTACCAAAAGCATTTTTAGAGGTGGCCTTTGTCTCCGACTTTTGACTACGAGGTTTAGGCTACGCTTTAAAAGGGTACTTTTAGAAACTAAAGACCACGCTCATTAAATGTTGTCAAATCATAAAAATTTTGGCAACGCTTATTTACCTATATTATAACACTTTCAGATCGTTGCTATTTATTAATTCTAAAAGCTACACTTCCTAAGTGTTTGTCTCAAAATTTTCACCAAAAATCCTTCCCCCCCTCCCCCCCACACCAATCTCTTAATAAAATATTTCCCCTATTTTGAAAAGGCAAAATAAGGGTACCCGTTATTTTGCTAAGTTCTATTTTGATTTTCCATTCCCTATTCCTCCTACCCCACAATTCGGAGTATATTCTTTCCCCAAATTCATTCTCTTCCTAATTATAGAGGCACCTCAGAGACAGAAAGATTAGACTTCAGTCAGTTGCTGCTTCTAATCGTCGAAAACCCTAGCCAAATTTTAGGGCTATGGTAGTTTAATCTCTGTGAGTACTTTCTTCTCTTCACTCTTCGATTTTCTACTTCTCTCTTAACTAACATATGTTCTCTGTATTGTACCTTTAGCTATTGCATTGTATGCTTCTTATTTTGCTCTATTGTGTAGAATTTATGTTGTCGCCTCGCTCATTCTAGCATTCTCTTTCTGATTTTGCTCTATTCTGTCGTATTCTTGTTGTCATCTCGCTATTTCCGGTTAGCCTTAATGCTCTAGTAGAATTGGTAAACCTAGTCTTTGGTGAACTCAATTTGGACCAGAAACTATAACCGACTCAACAACTCTATATAAAGGAGCTAATTAAGATCTATTGATAATCCAAAAAAATCTCAACTACACTATCCATCTATCAGCTTGTTCATTTTTACAAGTAATTTTCATTCCATTTGAAGGCTATCGAACTCTGGCTTCTTCAAAACTTTCACTGACTATTCAAGTCGGAACATTTTAAGCCATTGTAAGACCCTTTAATTGGCGCTAACTCAATGTTTAATTGGTATTGACAGTAGTGAATACTGAAGAAGACTTCATGTGGGTGTTGATTCAATTGGCCATATCTCTGCATTCTTTACTTCCTTGTTTTCCTTGTAAGTGGGTATAACATATCTCTGCATTCTTTACTTCCTTGTTTTCCTTGTAAGTGGGTATAAATAATAGCACAATATTTCTTATTATTATGCTAGTTGTTTATAGTAGCTCTTGTTATTTATTTGTTTCTTTCGCAATCCTTTAGATGTCACATTGCAGCTTATCATAATATGTGTGTATCACTTGTACAATACTTATGATACATATACTGCTTTTGGGTTTAAATTTTCAGTCATTCTATAATATTTGACACTATCACTTCTTAGCATTTGGTTGTTTGGACCTAGTTGCTTCTAGAAAAGTTGCCATAACTATACAAGCCATTAGTTAAGAATGAAAAAAAATCAAGTATAAGAGTTTGATGTAAAATAATTTGTTAATGTGCAGTGCCCAGCCAGTGGAATTATGCAACAGACTAATACTCTTTTATGAAAACAATGGATAAAAATATACCGCTTAATTGAACAAATAAAAGGAGCAAATTGTACATCAAATGCATTACTGCTCCTTAGTTTTAGATTAGCTTTTGTCCATGAGCAAACATATTCTTTTCTCAATTGTAATTTGTTTGCATCCTCTTGACTCCTTTTAATGAACTCATTTTACTTCATGAAAAAAAGAACATGATGCTTAACTAGTGCTTGATATTTTGCTGGTCATAGATTCTATTTGTGAATGCTTCATCGGTGATTGATAGGTTGCTTTACTTATACAACTTGCATCTTCTCTGAGTCTTTTCTCTCATTTTCTCTATATCAACCAGTTCTTTGTTGTATCGGTTATTAAACAAAAATGATTCGTACTTCGAAGTCCTACCTTCTCTGTTTCTTAGTTCTCTTAGTTTATGATAGTTGGTCGTTATTATGGTACGAAGTTATGCGTATCATAATGTACTTTATGTGTTTTTAAGAGAATCGGTTGACTCATATTTTAGTCTATTAACAGAATCTAGAAGCTAAAAAATTCATTGATGGTAGATTGTAGTTTTGTAAGATTTATTCCAAGATATCGACGATCTTACCCCACTCAAGGGTGCTTCAGTTGCTGAGTGTAGAGAAAATAACAATGAGCATTTGACCTTCAGCAGGAACATGCAGGATCGAGAGGTAGAAAGAGTTGCTCTTTTCCTTAGTAGATTGAAGGCTACTTAAGCTTATTAAAATTATTTGTCTTTCTGTTTGATTAGTAATCGTTTGAAAATTTAGACCCCACAAATAAAAAATAAAGTAGATAAGATATGAAATATGAAGAAAAAGAAAATAGCAGGTAGATGATAATGAATTTAGAATTCATTCTAATTAGTGAAATTGCAGGTTTATTCTTATTTGTTCTTAATATTACATGAGAGTGAAGGGTGATATTCCAGAAAACTTGTCATACTTTTTAATAATATAAATCTCTTCCAGTATTTCTTTTTTGGAAAGATTCTGCTTATTGCCTCTCATATATACACATCGAAATAATTTTAGTGATGGTGCTTGCAGGTTGCTGCTGGTTTGTTTTCTATGTGAGCGTGATGAGTAAAGTAAATAGTAGTGATGAGTGAAGGAGGAAAAGAAAACTGGTAGTTAAATTAGTCAATATGATCTACAATCTACCAGAGCACCTGAATATTTTCATCTGGATCTGCACCTTATCTCATATAAGGCAACAGTAGTAAGTTTGTTCATATGAAAACTCTTTTATTCATACTTCTGAATTCTATTATAATAAATGAAATGGTAGAATTAGTTTATAAGTATTCCTCTTAGTAGTCATGTTTCTATTTATTTTAGAAGTTTATTTGTCAAGTACTTCAACGATTTTTATCCACTAAAAGTGTTGATTTTTTTAAGATTGCTAGGTAAATAAGTCATCGTTCTAAAGGGAGAGCAGGATCCTTGAGAAAATTAGATTCCCCCCTTTCAATATCCTTCTTCCCCCTGCAATTTATGCTTTCACATATTTAAGCCCCTCCAACTTTATAGTACTCATCTAATATTATCGAACTGCAGCTGGCATAGAGTGTTTGTTCCAAATTAGTAGCAGGCTATAACAAATAATGCATCTTTGTTTGTCTCAATTGCAGGTATGAAAATGCAAAACCACTGAAAAGAATAAAGAGATTACAATTAGGGAACTTAAGGCCCAAAAACCTTCAGAAGTTTTTACTGATCTGAACAAGTAAAGCTCACATATTACTAGAGTGGTCAAGCTACCAAAATCGGATCAGTTGCAAAATAAGAAGATTGATGTGAAGGGTGCTAAGGTGCAAGGGAATAACAAATTGGGTTTCTAACGTATACTAATTCATGATAGAGTACATCAAATATTGTATAATTCATTTCCAGTACTCGACCTTTAAGAGATTTGCTTTATTAGTTAATATAGTATTTGATATATATTTCTTTTTCAAAGTTCATTGTAAGTGTACACTTGAATTTTTTTTATTTTTTGTTATTTATATATTGATTAATGTAATGTTTGAGATCTTCATACGTTTGCAATAATCTCAAAATTTATGATAATAATATATACTGTTGATGATAAATGTCAATACTAAATATATGAAATTATTAACAACAACAACACTTTATAAGGGTAGCCTCAAGGTAGAAAGGCAACGATTTAAACATGTAGCTTTAGGATATGAAAAATGTTGCCACATGAGCTATGACACGCGTAGTATTTGTATCTTATAGGCCACACTTTTGAAGCGTGGCCTTAGGGAAATGTTATGCAGTTGAAAAGTATAGTCTTTGATCAAATGTTACACTTTCTGATAATTTAGACCACATTTTTCAAAGGTGGCTAAAGACCTAATATTGTAGTGACTTTTCACTTTTTCAAAAATCGAACATGTTCTCTTATGCAAACCTTCCTTTGTCACAACACTTTAATTACACAAACTGAAAGCAGTGTTTTAGGGAAGAGTTTTATGGTTAAAATGTCACAATTAAAAACTCACGTACACGTTCGAATCATTGAAGCCACTATTATTTCATTAGACAAATCTTGATTTTAGAAAAAGAACTTCTTATAGGGCACTTAAAGAGCATGAAACCTTAGTTTAATTATGTTCAGTTATTTAAATTAAAAGGTCTCATTTGATTCAACTCATGCACCCACTAAGAGTGTTGTACATTTTATTTTAATATGATAATACAACTAGATAATAAAAACAATAATTTTTTTTAAAAAAATTGGGTATTTACAAGGCATATAACAAAAAGGATTCCTCGGTCATAAATTCACAAAAGAAAAAGGAAGCAGGAAGTTTGATTTTTTAAACAAGTAGGTTTTGTCTTTTCTTTTAAGCACCATAATTGAAGTTGTGGAGATGGTTCAATCACCATTTACTAAAGTAGGAAATCAAAAAGAACTTCTAGAAATGAAAGTGCATTTACTCCTTTTTACCCTTTCAAAGATGGGGAAGGATTCTTGATCTAGTCCAAGTTGGTTTGCCCATGTTTTCGTATCTAAAAAACAAAGCAAAAGCAGTGGTGGGGAACCAAAGTGGCCTAGTGGACAATGACAAATGAGTTGTCTGTTTGGATAAGATTCAGATGAAACACCTCAATTGCTGCACATGAATGGTAAGCCTTTTTGTAAGTAGCAACAATTTTGGCCATTATTTCCCCGAGTTCCAAAAGGTCACCTATACATGGACCAATTGACCATAGTATTCTATTAAAGTTGTCGCCGACTAGGAGAATGTGTTTTTCCTCAATCTTTCGCTTTCGGATCTTTGATAATGCCATTTTGTATACTTAAAAGAATTTGAGCGGCTCAAATTTGACGCTTTCATATTCAACCTACTTTCTTTCGCTTGATTGGATCATTCCTGGAATATAAACACTTGACCTAATATTTGATAGGTTTAAATATTAGAGTTTAATTCATGACTCGGAAATTTCTACTTTTGTTTATGTTTTTTGGACGGGGGGATTCAGTTTTTCATTATCAAACTTTTGGTTTTGCTGTTCGGTTTTTGAGTTCTAAATCAGCCCCCCAAAACAAACATGAAAAGAAATTTGAAATTATTCTTGGGGATGAGATTAATGTTTAGATAATCTGTTTTGATTTGAGTTGAGAATAGGTTGACAGAAAACAAGTCAAGTATCCTCTCCCTTCACCACCCCTCAACGTACATACAGTTATTTGAAACTGATATAGCTCCATCCAGCTCCAAGAGTGGATGGGGTAGTTTGCCTAAAATACAAGTGACTAAACGAACAATGAAAAGCATCAGCTACCGCTGGACGAGCGAGTTTCAATCAATTTTCAAGTGAAATAGAACCCTTGGAAATGGAAATGCTATAAGTTACAGAAGTTGCTTTTGCAGAGCTGTAGTTGAACAAGCACAATGAAAGAAAATACGACCAAGTTTTCCTTGTAGAAGACAGTAAACCAAATTATACTACAACATAACAAAGCCACTTTAATGCGCAAACTAGCACACTGCAGGTTATGTCTTCATGGCAGGTCTCACCAGGCCCAACCCGCTTCCACTCCCCAAGTGTTTGAAGTCTTTTGCTTCAAGATTATCTCCATGGCCAGCAAACCCTGTTCCTCCCTTTTCCACGTTCACCAGATTTCTATCTTTACATGGTTTGTCACAGACCACGCAAACCTTGTCTACAGCAACAAATGTCTCTGCACATTTCTTGCAGAAGACATGTCCACAAGTATTAAGTGCTACAAGTGACAAAGTATTGGTTAGTGTGACCTTGCAACTGGGACATATGAAACTCTTGTCAAGAGACTTGGTTTTCTTCTGTGCACTGCTATCTTCAGTAAAGTGAATAGGGAAAAGGTTTTTCATCTTAAGTTTTTCGTTCCCTTCAGGACAAACTGTGCTTGTGGATGGAGCTTCCACTTTAGCAGGTGCGTCTGGTGTTGCAGAGGGCAGCCAAAATGCTTTCATGGTTCTAAGTGCTTCCTCCTCATAAGAAGTGGTCTTCACGCTGTTGGCCCCATGGAATCCATTCTTGTCTCTGTTGTAGTTCTTATCATTGTACTGGGGCACTGGACCATGATTCTGTTGATCAAATGCCTCAAGCTCCCTGGCTTTCTGCAGCATCACCCCCTCCTCTTCATCTTCTTTTTCTTGCTTCTGCTGAGCAGCATGAGCAACCAACTTTCTGCAAGACAAAGTAACAGCTCCTCAAATGAAATTTTCCAAACGATGATTCTGAGATTAGACAAGTATGTTCCCACCCCACACCCCCTTTCACTCCTCACTGCCCTTTTTTCCATCAGAGAAGTGCAGGTTGAAGAAAGATCTGCAGATGTATTAGTCAATGTTATCCTTCTAGGTGGAATGTGGACAACTGTTTTTTGCAACTCAAGATCAAGTAACTATATCCTTCGAACAGGCTGCTGTGTTCACTTGAAAGGCATTCCAAACAAGTATTCCACTATTCAGTACGAAGACCTCTTTATTAGCTAGTTTATCTAGTCCTCCTTCATCCACCAATTTAAGGGACACTATTTAACTGGTCTTGGACACCAGAAATAACTTTGACTAGCATATTATTACCAAAATAATAGAAGGCAAACATTAAGGTGGCTCATGAAAAATGTCAGTGTTATCCTCTTTTTCTTTCGCTTGAATATTACTATTGGACTGAAATGAGCTTAAATGCAGCGATATGGGCAGTGAGGATTCACATTATCATATAGCATCTTCAATTTGCTTGGGATTGAGGCCTATTGTTGTACTTGCATATTAGTATAATGGTAATAGTAAAGAATAGCATTAAAGAAGCTGCTGAAAAATGATGGTACCCTTCTTTAAACTAACCATGTCATCAAATTATTGCAATTTGCAAGTGCAAGAGACTCTAGTTTATATCAATAACCAAACAACAATATTTTGTGTCAAAGATACACTACTATATATCTTGCAAATCAGCACCCTGTCCAAATGATATGGATACATTTGCAACTAAACCAAAATTCCGTTAATTTATATGGCATGTAATAAGTCAATTCCACAACCACTAGATAGACTAACATATCCAGAGGCGGGATTCAGGAATCCACAACTAAACATGATGGGTTCAACCTTTGTGTTCTTATCATCAAACCCATTGTAACACTAACATTATGGATTCAAAATGTAATATTTATTGAAATTTTAGTGATTTTTCACAGATACCCAAGCTCAGTGTAAAAAATGCTGGGTTTAGTTGAACCCATGCATTATTATCCACATCCACCACTGAACATATCAAACAATTGTCTTCAAAATACACTGTACCATAAGCACTATCCTACAACCTCAGACATCAAACAATTACATCTAATCCTATCTAGAATTACATTAAGGACATAAAAAGAGGAGCCTCCTAACCAATGAGATACCATCCATTTTGGTGTCAAATGGATGAATGCACTCGCTATGGCCCTCGTGGTTGCTAATTTTGGAGATATACTGCAGTATCCTCCTCAAACTACTAGTTTCCCAGCATTATAAATCCATCTCAAAGTTCCAATTACCAATCTACGAAGAAAGTTTAACTTAAAGCCAACCTCCAGAAATCAATCCTCAATTAAAAACCACATATTGTCAGTTTCTCATAGCTGAAATAGCATTCACAAGCAGAATTTCACAAACCTGGACACAAATTTGAGAAAGACTACAAAGTAAATGAGATACACCTAAGCTAGCCATAGGATTTAAGTCAGGGTAAACCAAGATATATTTCATAGCAAACGCACCTTAAGCATAAAAAACACAAGGCAGTTCAAACAAAATTATATTTTTCAAATCTACAAAATTAGGCACCTTTGGATATCCTTTTTCTGGGATAAAAGGCATTCTAGAATGCACTCTTTGCAAAAGACGTGTCCTTTCTGGCAACACAGCGGATCGATGTAGGGCTTTAAGCAAAGGCAACAAGCATCGAACGGCTTAATTGAGTCTTTACCCAGCCGCTCCTTCTGCGTTCCGTACCCTAACTTTCGCTTCTCATCGTATGTAAAGAAGGCGAGATCGTTGTTGTTCTTAGAGTGTCTCTGCGGCATCTCTCTAAATCCTAATGTGATTCAGCTAAATTTGGGGGGCGATTTTTGCGAATTGGGGAAGAGAACGAACAAAACCCTATGCGGGAAGATCTACGATGAAACTGGATTGTCCAAATTCCAATCGGGTCAGTCTCTGTCGTCGGTTTTCCTAGGGGTTTATAGCGTGACTGGCGGTGACAAATGCTGGTACACGTGGCTTCTCTTTTTCCTTCTTTTATTGGGAAAACTAGTATTAAAACCAGCACGATTTGCGGAAAATTTAGAACAATATTAATCTTATGAAATGATGATATGATACTTATCATATTATTTTAATAAATTTTAGTAGAAAATTAAAAATTTTAATGCAGTGTGTGAAAATATAACAAAGTGAATACAATATGCAAAAATATGATAAAATCTATGTAAAATAAAAGGATACACATCATATGATAATCAAAAAAATTATTTGTTTCGAATTTTATTCTTTGTTAAATTAGCAAGTATACATATCATTGTCTTATTTTTAAATATCTTAATATTATCTTATAATGTTGTATTTTTCAATAGAGGATTATGAGTTCTATTTATTAATTAAATTTTCTATATAAGAAATTTTATTAATATATACATTTTTACATTATCACGCGGAATTCTTTCTTATTCTTCTTCTTCTTTTATGACTCTTTGTTTATTATGATTTTAGTTATGTGTATATGTGTAATTTTTCTCATCATAATTCTAATTGTAAGCCTTATATTTTTATATTTTTCCAAAAATTTATATTTTATTTCTTTTTTTCCTGCTTATCTAATTGTATTATCAGCTAGTTAGTATTATTAGACTGTCATATGAATTTTATTATCCATTACTTAATGGTTTGAACTCAAAATTAATAGCTTTACGGTTAGATTTTAAATTTGAATGACTTTATCTATATTTGCTCATTTATTAATTTAAATAGACCAATTAATTCAAAATTCAAATTCAGAAGATTATTTTAGTTTGAAAGTTAGTTATTTTGTCTTAGCAATGCCACTTGGCTATTTGTTATTATGCCACTTGTTTTAATATAGTGTTTTTGCCTCTCTTTTTACTGTATATATAGAGAAGATATAGATATAGAATATAGATTTTTTGTCTATTTCTGTGCCTTTTTGTTTTTCTTATTTAGAGATAAAAGTTAAAATAAAATGAAAAGATAAAATAGGGTAATAATTTTTGTTGTTAATGAATGTACACCAAATTAATAATTATCTTCTAATCTAAGAATCTTTTTTTCCTGGGATAATCTAATTTTTTAACTAATTTATAATGTATTAAAATATGTGATAAAATGGAGAAAGAAGTTCTATGTGTTATTAGAAATTCGATTTTTTTGATTAATTAAATGATGATTACTTAAATGTGTTCATTACTAAATTGTAGGTTTTATTTTATAGATACTTAAATTCAAAACTAATAACCAATAATTATACCATGTGGCTTTTTTCTAAGGATGCCACTTGGCTTAATGTGATTTTTTTCTTTGGCTTTTAATAATATATAGATTTCTATATGAGAAATATATATATATATATATATATATATATATATATATATATATATATAAAATCGCTTAGAATTCTTTCTTTTTATTCTTCTTCATTTACGATTCTTTGTTTATTATTATTTAGTTATGTGTATATGTACGTTTTTCTCATCATAATTCTAATCCTTATATTTTTAAATTTTTCCTAAAATTTGTATTTATTCCTTCTTTTCCTGCTTATCTAGTTGTATTATCAATTACTTAGTATTATTGAACTGTCATGTGAATTTTATTATCCATTACTTAATGGTTTGAACTCAAAATTAAATTCTTCAAAATTAATAGCTTTATGTTTAGATTTTAAATTTGCATGGATTTATCTATATTTATTAATTCATTAATCCAAATAGAGTAACCAGTTCATTCAAAATTTTAAATTTTAAAAGTTTTTTTCAGCTTGAAAGGTAGTTTATTTTATCTTAGCAATGCCACTTGGCTATTTTGGTATTATGCCACTTGTCTTAATATGGTGCTTTTGCCTCTCATGTTGCTATATATAGAAGATATAGATATAGAATATAATTCTTATTTCTATTTCTGTGCCTTTTTGTTTTTCTTATTTAAAAATAAAAGTTAAAATAAAATGAAAAGATAAAATAGAGTAATAATTTTTATTGTTAATAAATGTATTTACTTTTCAAACCAAATTCAGATAATTATCTTCTAATCTAAAAATCTTTTTGTTCTTGGGATTATCTAATTTTTTAACTAATTTATAATGTATTAAAATGTGTGATGAAATAGAGAAAGAAGTTATATGTTTTATTAGAAATTCGAATTTTTTTGATTAATTAAATGATGATTACTTAAATGTGTTCATTACTAAATTGTAGGTTTTATTTTATAGATATTTAAATTTAAAAATAATAATTAATGACTAACTATTAACTAAATAATTAATTATTAACTAATTATGCCATGTGGATTTTTAATGCCATTTGGCTTAATGTGATACTTTTTTCTTTGACTTTTAATAGTACTAGTATTAGTACCCGCACGATGCAGCGATATGCGCGGACATAAATCATGAAAAAGCTGACTTGAGTTATTTGAATTATTTGAAAATAACCTTAAAATATAAACCTTCCAGATAAAAAATATATATAACCATTAGATATTAATTAAGAAGGAGGGCATGAAACTATTTCTCAAATCTCATAATCGATAATCTATTGTCTTTTCTATATCTGTAACAACCCAATCCCTTAATGTTAGTATTTGCATTTCATTTTGCTATCAATATTAAAGAACACTAAACATGTCATATTGTGATTTGTGTTATTTGAGCACATTAGATCATGTTATTTTAACAAAATTTTAACTACCGGTTTATTTTGCATCTCAACTTCAAATAAGTCTTATTCTTATATTTATACAACTTTTTTTGTTCTTTGCTTATAGTTATGTATTATTCATTACTTAATATTGTTACACTGTCATGTGATTTTTTAATATATTTTTTATTTCCCTTTTAATTACAACATATCAAGTATATTCTTTACGTGTGGGGCTGTTACCCTTTTAATCATCTCTTAGTGTCTTGTTTTGATATTTTGAGTGGAGAGACATGTATTAGTATGTGCCTATAATTAGAAGAAATTTTTTAGGAAGAGATAACATGGATAAACTGCAGTTGCAGTTAAGGTGTTGATTTTCTTTTTTATTTTTTTTATTTTTTTATTTGAAGATATAAGGAAAATTAAGTTGAACTTATATTTCATTTTTAATCTAAAAAGCTTATCTTTTAACTCAATTCAAAATTTACCCACAGAATTCAAATAACTACCATATAGATATTTAAATATTTTAAATTCAAATTAAAAAAATAACTAATTATTAACAAACTAACTAATTTAGTTCTGATGTTATGACATGGTAGTTTCTTGACGTGACACTTGGCAAAATCTCATGGATGACTTCCTTCCTTTTAATAATAGATAGATATAGATATAAATATATAGAAGATTGTTTGTTCCTAACTTGTTAATTGGCTTAATATTTTGATGATAATTCTTTTTTAATATAACATAGGTATATATATTTTTACTCTAAATATTCTTATTTTTTAAATATCACTTTATTAACAAAACCTCATTTTATTAATATTATAGATTAGTCTTTTTTTTTTCATTTTGAATTTCACATATAATCAAGATACTATCATATTTAAATCAAATTATAATTTTGAAATTTTAAAAATATAAACAGATAATTTCCCTATTTTGTCATAATTTGCTGATATTCTTAATATATGCTATTTTTGCATTATTTTCCATAAGGAAATGAACTTTTATTTTATCTCAACTCAAATATTTCTATCTATAAATTTGAAATGATATTTTTATATTTAAATTCAAAATCAAATTATTTTCTATATAAGAAAATATTTATAGTATTATATATATATATATATATATATATATATAACCATATTAGGAAGAAACTACTCCACAGTTTGAATTGACAGTTTTGTTGTTCTTATTTTTGTTTTTTATTTTAGAATAATTTTAAAACTCTAAATTTTATAATTTTAGTTTTTTATTTTAAAATAATTTTAAAACTCTAACTTGAAATTGCTCTCCAATTTGAACATAATTTTTTTTAATTTTGTTTTATATTATAAAATATTTTATTTTATTATTTTATAGATATTCAAATTCAAAAAAATAACTAATAAATAATTATTAGCTAAATAATTAATTATTAACTACTTATTCCATGTAACATTTTTTTTAGGCTGCCACTTGGCTTAAGGAGAGGGCTTTTTCCTCTCCTTCTAATAATATATAGATGACCTTATTAACCTGTCAATTGGCTTAATATTTTGATGATAATTCTTTTTTAATATAACATAGGTATATATTTTCTTACTCTAAAATATTTTTATTTTTTTAGATATCATTTATTAACAAAATCTCATTTTATTAATATTATATATTAGTTTTTTTTTCATTTGAATTTTACATATAGTCAAAATACTATCATATTTAAATCAAATTATAATTTTAAAATTTTTAACAATATAAATAGATAATTTCACTATTTTGTCATGATTTTACTGATATTCTTAATATATGCTATTTTTGCCTTTATTTGTCATAAGCAAATGAACTTTTATTTTATCTGAACTCAAATATTTCTATCTATAAATTTGAAATAATATTTTTATCTTTAAATTTGAAATCAAATTATATTCTATATAAGAAAATATATGTAGTATTATATATATATATATATATATATATATATATATATATATATATTAGGAATAAACTACTCCACAATTTGAATTGACAGTTTTGTTTTTCTTATTTCCGTTTTTTATTTTAGAATAATTTTAAAACTCCAAATTTTGTAATTTTAGTTTTTTATTTTAAAATAATTTTAAAACTCTAACTTGAAACTGCTCTCCAATTTGAATGCAATTTTTTTTAATTTTTGTTTTTATTATAAAATAATTTTATTTTATTATTTTATAGATATTCAAATTCAAAAATAATAACTAATAACTAATAACTAATTATTAGCTAAATAATTAATTATTAACTACTTATGCCATGTAACTTTTTTTTTAGGCTGCCACTTGGCTTAAGGAGAGGGCTTTTTTCCTCTCCTTATAATAATATATAGATGACTTTTATTAACTTGTCAATTGGTTTGATATTTTGATGATAATTATTTTTTAATATAATATAGGTATACATTTTCTTACTCTAAAATATTCTTATCTTTTAAATATCATTTTATTAACAAAATCTCATTTTATTAATGTGAGCACGTGATTTTTGCCGTACCCAAAATGCACCCATAAAATCAAAAATAGAATTTTAATTATTATTCGCTATTTTAGGAGTTTTATTAGATTTTAAATTACTTATATTTTTCTTGCTTGTTAATTTTTAATTAATTAAATCATGAAAATACCAAAGTATCATGCATTGCATTTAAGATTTGTTTGTACATATTTTGGATTAAATTAGTAATTATTTGTTTCATAAAATTGGAAAATCACAAAAATAGTTTATTTTTACAATCTTCTTAATCTTTAATCTTTAATTCTTAGAATTAAGTGTTATTATAATTTTTATAATTAGTTATTTAGCTTAATTTCACATTTAGGTAATTTAGGATATTTAATTATTAAGGTCCTTAGTTTTAAAAATAAAAAGAGAAAATTAAAAACAAAAGAAATTAAAAAACAAAACAAAAGAGAAAAAGTAAATTGGACTGGGCTGCTAATTGGAATTAAACGAGCCCAAAACAATTTTGACCAGATCAGCCCAAGGGTAATTACCCAAGCCCAGTCCGATTCCCCCCGTACCCAAACGACGTCGTTTGGATTAAGTGAATTGATCTGAGCCGTTGATCTCAGCTGATCTAACGGCTCACAACTGACCCCCTTTGACTATATATATGTCCGAATCTTACCCCTCCCCTTACTCCATTTTCTTCATCTTCCAAACGACCCCTTCTCTGAAATCCGAAACCCTAGCCGCCATCAACAACTCAACTAAAAATCCGGTGGTTTACCACCCAAACCACCTCCAAATCCACCCAAAATCATACCCAATGATCGTCATCATCCCCTCATCCCAAATTCCTACCCCGTTTCAACCAAAACCCCCTGAAATCCCTTCGATTTCAAATCGAAAAAATAAAATCCTAAAGTTCAAAACCTCTAAATTGAATCTTTTTTTGAGCCGATTTAAAGTCAAAATAGACTTTAACCGTGTGTTCTTAACAAGAACACACGGTTAAGGTCAATCTTGGCTGAAAAATTAAAATTTCGAAGATGCTTTGGTCCGAGGTATTTTCTGTTTCTTTCTTTTTCATTTTGTTTTCTGTTTAATTATCTTTTTTTAGTGTTTCTCATCTTCTACCCCTTTTCTTTAGTTTTTCAGTTTTGATTTTAATTTTTGGGTCAAAATCTGTCCGTTTCTATTTCTTTGTTGTTTCACTATTTTTGGTTTAAAATGGGCCGAGTTATTAAGACCCTTTGAAAAGGCCATGGATGAATGTGGGCTTCTGAAAATTAAAGCCAAAAAAAAAAAGGAAAGGGTCGGAATTGTCACGACCCAACCCAGAGGGCCGCGACGGGCACCCGGACCCTACTCGCGAAGTGCCGGCATACCTGCTATCTCACATTCCTTGTTATCTATGAGGCCGATGAATGCCCGTATGAATAACAACAATAATCATAATTGGCTCAGACCTTCCGCTAACAACACATTTCGTACACATGAACAGGAATGCCATACCATGATGTGAATATACATACATATATAATATACCATGGCCGACACGGCCGTCATGCAAAACTATACAACAAAAGATACATTTGCAAACAAGGCAATCCAACTGTACATAAGTCAACCCACTGTCTATCGTCTATGAGCCTCTACTGAAACATATGTAATGCAACCTGTGTCGGAACAGGGCCCCGACATGCCCATAATGCCTATAACCAAAATGCATACCAAGACTATGGCAAGTCCGAAGGATGGATCTCGCCAATATCCGCTGAGCTGGGTAGCCTACTATGGTGGGGGAGCCTTATCTATCTGTCTGCCCGGACCTGCAGCACGACATGCAGCGTCCACAAATAAAGGACGTCAGTACGGATAATGTACTGAGTATGTAAGATAGGAAACATAATATAAGAACAGTAATATGCATCAGGATAAGAAACATACAACCTGTACCATCTGAATGCCTCTGAGGGCGACGAATCTTGACATGCTTGATGTGCACATGCATATACATACATACATACATACATACATACATACATACATATATATATATATATATA
>MCJB01031695.1:44459-74982 GCA_002018475.1 Nicotiana obtusifolia
TATATATATATATATATATCCCTTTTAAATTCATCATATACATACGCCTCTGTGGGCCTATCATCATCATA
Source organism: Nicotiana obtusifolia (assembly GCA_002018475.1). Taxonomy (NCBI): domain Eukaryota; kingdom Viridiplantae; phylum Streptophyta; class Magnoliopsida; order Solanales; family Solanaceae; genus Nicotiana; species Nicotiana obtusifolia. Next base: position 44,531 of record MCJB01031695.1, read on the forward strand.
ACATACGCCTCTGAGGGCTGCATCATCATCATATCATACCCGGCCGGAATAGGCTCGGTAACAACGTACCCGGCCTTCATAAGGCTCGGTAGGATAAAACATATACATACATATAGTTGCACAATAGGTGCCATATCCGGCCGACTATAGCGCGACTCGGTGGAGTAAAACATATACAAATGCATGCTGGACTCATATAAATCATACTTTCATAGTGACGTAGGGTAGAAGAAATAACAATACATCAATCCTCCCATAAGAGGGGAAACAATATAAGCACTCCTAGCTTCTAAGAATAGAGTATTCTTTGGGGCTCGTTAGTAGCATTGTATTCAATTAGAGTCGTGCAAAAGAAATAAAGGGATGGTCTTACATACCTGGTATTCTCTGCGTCAATTTCAAGCTTCGCATAGTCACAATTTCCTTAGTCTACAATGAAAGAAACGATCCTATCATTATCCTCTAAACGTTATTGTTATAACTAGCCATAGCCCTAAATTTATATGGTGTTTCTCTACAGCCTCCTTCTTCTAAAACTCCACAACAATGGTAGTAAGACATGCAACCCAAAACAATTACAACCCAGTCCATTATCAGTGATTGACTTCAACCTAGGGCTCCCATTATGCATAAAATGAGTTTCCAAGGATTCCTAGGAAAAGAATGCATGAAAGAGGGTGGTGACTTACCTTGCATGTGGGATATCTCAGCCCTTCTCCTTGGTTCTTCAACTTCTAGGTCTTACTCTCAATTAGGGCTTGAAAGAGAGGAAAATCAGTTAGGGCTTTTCCCTGAATTCCTCAATCTTCAGATTTCTTTCCTCAATTTAGAGCTTGAAAGAGAGGGAAATTGATTAGGGCTTGTGTGGGACTCTTTGAGAAGGGTTGCGGGTGGTTCTTCTTGGTCTTGAGTTTCAGAAATGGTGAAATAACGAGTTTATGCCCCTTTTATAGGTCAGTCAATAAGTGATACACGTGTTTGACACTTTCACATCTGCGACCGCATTTTCATCACAAAACTAACATGCGGTTCGCATTTTGGACGCGAACCGTGGCCCAGAAATCTGTCTCATTATGCGACACAGGAGGTCTGATTTGCGGTTCGCATTTTTAACAATGCGACCGCATAAATGGCCGCATTCCTGACATTGATTTCAGCCCAGAAATCTGTTTCCGTCTGCGATACATTAGGTGTAATATGCGGTCCGCATGTCATAAATGTGATCGCACTTTTGACCGCATTTCTGGCACTGGTTCTTGTTCAGAAATCTACCTTGGTTTGCGATTTCGGTGTGAGAAATGCGGCTCGCATGTGGGTTTTGCGACCGCATTCCGAGCTTGGCGAAGCCTTTCGCTCTTTTCTCGACTTTTTGAACTATTTTCCGGGTTCTTAAGCTCTTATATGTAAACTATCTTACGGCAAAATCTATCGTACGAATTTACGGGTTGTAACAAGAATTCCCCCCTTAGGAACATTTGTCCTCGAATGTAAGGATTTACGGGGATTCTACTCATCGTGGAGCATTTAACACAACGTACGGTACTATAAGAGTATAAAAACTTATTAACATGTACATTATCTGCATATTATCATTTTGCGCTAAGAAAGAGCATTCTCAAGTTATTACTTACCTCGTAAGGACGTTTTCTCCTTTCAATGCGTTCTACGTCTCCTCGGCATCCTCATTATCTCCAATCTGGAACAGGTACGGATATTTAGACTTCATCTCTTCCTCTACTTCCCATGTCATTTCTTCCGTATGTTCGTTCCTCCATAATACCTTGACGGAAGCTACATCCTTTGTTCTTAGCTTGCGGACTTGTCAGTCTAGTATAGCCACTGGTACTTCTTCATATGATAGATCCTCTGTAAGTTGTACATCTTTGATGGGGACGACCCGAGAAGGATCTCCGATACATTTCCTGAGCATGGATACATGGAATATCGGGTGGACAAACTCCAATTCGGATGGTAATTCTAACTCATAAGCCAAACGTCCAACTCGTCGAAGAACTTTGTACGGGCCGATATACCTTGGACTCAGCTTACCTTTCTTCCCGAAGCGCATGACACCCTTCATTGGTGAGATTCTCAAGAATACCCAATCACCAACTTCAAACTCCAGATCACGACGTCGGACATCAGAATAGGACTTTTGCCTGCTTTGTGCCGTCCTCAATTGTTCCTGTATCAGCTTCATCTTTTCGATGGCTTGGTGGACCAAATCTGGTCCATACAACTCAGTTTCACCGATTTCGAACCATCCAACTGGTGATCTACATCTCCTCCCGTATAGTGCCTCGTACGGGGCCATCTTAATACTGGAGTGGTAGCTGTTATTGTAGGCAAATTCTATGAGTGGAAGATGGTCATCCCAATTTCCCTTAAAATCTAGAACACATGCTCGCAGCATATCTTCCAGCGTCTGAATAGTACGTTCAGCCTGTCCGTCAGTCTGTGGATGAAAAGCTATGCTGAGATTCACCTGTGTGCCCAAGCCCTTCTGAAAAGACCTCCAAAAGTTAGCTGTGAATTGAGTTCCTCTGTCTGATATAATAGACACCGGTACACTATGAAGTCTAACAATTTCCTTAATATACAGCTTCGCATAGTCTTCAGCTGTGTAGGTTGTCTTAACTGGCAGGAAATGGGCACATTTTGTGAGTCGGTCAACTATCAACGAGATGGAGTCAAACTTGCGATAAGAGCGAGGTAATCCAATAATGAAGTCCATATTAATCACCTCCTATTTCCAGGTTAGAATTTCTATATTTTGAAGTAATCCACCGGGTTTCTGGTGTTCTATCTTTACCTGTTGACAATTGGGACCCTGGGCTACAAATTCCGCAATAGACTTCTTCATGCTATCCCACCAATATTGCTCTTTGACATCATGGTACATCTTTGTCGAGCCAGGATGAATGGAATATCGGAATTGATGAGTTTCCTTCATAATCTTCTCTCGCAACCCAGCCACATTAGGCACACATAATCGGCCTTGGCACCTTAGTATTCCATCCCCTGCAATGTCAAAAGCTGAAATTTTTCCCTGTTGAATGCCCTCTCTCAATCGTACCAAGGTGGGATCTTCATATTGCCCGTGCTTTCACCTCGGCTACCAGAGATGATACTGAGGTATTATGCACAGTGACACCCCCGTCCTTAGAGTCTAATAATCTGATTCTCATATTGGCCAGCTGGTGAAGCTCTTTAGTTAACCCCCATCCTCCTGCTTCAATGTGCACTGAGCTTCCCATTGACTTACGGCTGAGAGCATCTGCCACAATATTGGCTTTACCGGGATGATACAATATCTCGACGTCGTAGTCTTTCAGTAATTCGAGCCAACGTCGCTGTCTTAGATTCAACTCCTTCTGACTGAAGATGTATTGCAAACTCTTGTGATCTGTGTAGACGTCAACATGAACGCCGTACAAGTAGTGCCGCCATATCTTTAAAGCATATACTACTGCAGCCAATTCCAAATCATGGGTTGGATAATTCTTTTCATGCTTCTTCAATTGTCTTGACGCATAAGCAATCACCTTCCCATGTTGCATCAATACGCATCGCAACCCTACACCTGAAGCATCACAATAGACCACATACCCGTCTGTTCCTTCTAGAAGAGTAAGCACGGGTGCGGAGATCAACCGATTCTTTAGCTCCTGGAAGCTGCGTTCACACGCGTCGGACCATTGGAATTTGGTAGCCTTCTTTGTTAACTTTGTCAATGGTGCCGATAGAGAGGAAAACCCTTCTACAAACCTTCTATAGTATCCTGCTAGCCCTAGAAAACTGCGGACTTCTGACAGTGTTGTGGGTCTTGGCTAACTTTTCACTGCATCGATCTTCTGAGTGTCGACACTAATACCCTCGTCAGATATCACATGGACTAGGAATGCTATTGAGTTCAACCAGAATTCACATCTGGCCCATATGTTCTGCCTCTGAACAGGAATGCACTAGAATATCATCAATGAATACAATCAAGATAAGGCCTGAATACGGTGTTCATGAGATCCATAAAAGAAGTCGGGGCATTTGTTAGCCCGAACGACATTATTAGGAACTCAAAATGTCCATATCTTGTTCGGAAGGCTGTTTTCGGAATATCTTTCTCCTCGACTCTCAACTGAAAATATCCTGATCGTAGGTCAATTTTGGAAAAATATCTGGCACCCTGAAGTTGGTCAAATAGGTTGTCAATCCTTGGAAGTGGATATTTATTCTTTATAGTAGCCTTATTCAGCTGTCGATAATCGATACACATCCTTAACGACCCGTCTTTCTTTTGCACGACCAAGACTGGCGCACCCCAAGGTGAAGTGTTAGGCCTAATGAAGCCTTTATCCAGCAAATCTTTTAATTGCAACTTCAGCTCTCGCAATTCTGCTAGGGCCATTCTATATGGAGGGATAGAAATCGGGTGAGTGTCAGGCAACACATCAATGCCAAACTCAATCTCCCTTTCAGGAGGAAGACCTAGGAGTTCATCTGGGAATACATCTGGAAATTCACTGACCACGGGGATTGATTGTAGAGTAGGTGGCTTCGCCTCCATATCCATCACCCGAACGAGATGATAGATGTAACCCTTTGAGATCATCTTCCTTGCCTTAAGATAGGAAATAAACATACCTTTCGGCGTAGCAATATTCCCCTTCCATTCAAGGATGGGTTCACCAGGAAATTGAAATCTAACCATCTTTGTATGACAGTCGACAGTTGTGTAACATGAAGCCAACCAATCCATTCCCATTATTACATCAAAATCTACCATTTCTAATTCAAATAAATCTGCCGAGGTTTGACGACTAGAAATCATCACAGTACAACCTCTGTATACCCTTCTAGCAATCACAGAATCTCCTATTGGAGTAGATACTGCAAATGGTTTACTTATTAATTCAGGTTCGACGCCAAACTTATCAGCCACAAGGGGTGTAACATATGATAATGTAGATCCGGGATCAATCAATGCATATATATCATAAGAAAGCACTGATAATATACCTGTGACGACATCCGGAGATGACTCAAGATCCCATCGACCTGCTAGAGCATATATTCGATTCTGAATACCACTCGAATTCGGCACTGCACCTCTACCTCTACCATGACCTGCTGGCTGCTGAAAACCCCGTGCTGGAGGTCGAATTGATGAGGAAGTACCAGACACAGAGCCAGTCGGCTGAGCCATACCACCACCTCCTCTGTTAGGACAATCCCGCATCATATGACCAGGCTGTCCGCAAGAATAACATGCATCAGAACCTCGAAGGCACGGTCCAAAGTGGGTCCTGCTGCACTGATCACAACGAGGCATTAGGGACCTCGTCTGAATAGTATCCCTGTGATGTTGTGAGCCTGAGGCCCGCCAACTCTGACCTGGACCCGAATAGTAAATTGTTCATATCGAGGTCTCTGAAACTGTGGAGGAGCATTAGTTACAGATGGTGCCGAACTCCTCGAAAATTGGGGCCCGACACTACTTCTGAAGTCACCGGAATGCCCTGCAAACCTCGTCCTTTTATGCTGGCCCCTGGCCTGCTCCCTGTCTACTCCTTGCTGGCGCTTACGATCCTCTAATGTATGGGCATAAGCCTGAATACGAGAAATATCCATGCCCTCTATCAAAGATGCTGTAGTACACTCATTTATCAGATGTGGTCCCAATCCATTCACAAACAAATGGACCCTATCACCCATCTCGGCCACCATATTAGGAGCATACCTTGCCAAAGAATCAAACTGCATGTTGTACTCCCGCACGCTCATGTTACCTTGTCTAAGGTTCAAGAATTTATCAGCTCTGGCTCATCGTACCTCAACTGGCAGGTAGTGACGAAGAAACGCCTCAGAAAATTCATTCCACACAGGTGGGGGAGCATCTGGACCCCTGGATCTTTCCCAACTATCATACCAGAAGACTGTTAAATCCCGTAACCAATAAGAAGCTAACTCCACTGCCTCCGTATCACTAGCATGTATAACCCGCAGTGTGTGATGAATCTGATCAATAAAAGCCTGTGGGTCCTCCTTGGGGTCTGACCCGATAAACACTGGAGGATCTAGATTAATAAAAACACGAACTCTAGCACTAACCAGTTTATCAGCAGCACCGGTATTCTGCCTCTGAGTCTGAGAAGCTACCAAGCTAGTCAATAATTGTACCACAGTCTGCAAATCCTGGTCTGTAGTACCAGATAAAGGAACTGGAGATGCTGGGTGGCTTCTAATATCCTCTGGGGAAGGAGGAGTAGATGAGGTCTGAGACAGCATCTCACTCTGAGGCTCACTTTGGCCTTCTCTTTCTCTAGCTTGGGGAACCTGACTGGTACCCTACCCCGCATCTGTATCAAGCCGTCTATTATTTGCTTGCTTCCTAGTCGAAGGCATCGCTGTAGGTAAACAAGATGAATGTTAGGGACGAACACTTACGACTCAGCTCTACGTACGATCTAGATTTAGAAAGAAAGTAACAATCCTAAATGTCAGGCAGCCTCCCGATTATAAATGTGGTGCGCTACACACCCATAATCAGGACTCTACTAGACACGGCTCATAGACAATCCCTAGGACACGACCTGCTCTGATACCAAATCTGTCCTGACCCAACCCAGAGGGCCGCGACGGGCACCCGGACCCTACTCGCCGAGTGCCGGCATACCTGCTATCTTACTTTCCTTGTTATCTATGAGGCCAATGAATGCCCGTATGAATAACAACAATAATCATAATTGGCTCAGACCTTCCGCTAACAACACATTTCGTACACATCAACAAGAATGCCATACCATGACGTGAACATACATACATATATAATATACCATGGCCGACATGGCCGTCATGCAAAACTATACAACAAAAGATACATTTGCCGACAAGGCAATCCAACTGTACATAAGTCAACCCATTGTCTATTGTCTATGAGCCTCTACTGAAACATATGTAATGCAACCTGTGTCGGAACAGTGCCCCGACATGCCCATAATGCCGATAACCAAAATTCATACCAAGACTATGGCAAGTCCGAAGGATGGATCTCGCCAATATTCGCTGAGCTGGGTAGCCTACTGTGGTGGGGAGCCTCGTCTATCTGTCTGTCCGGACCTGCAGCACGACATGCAGCGTCCACAAATAAATGACGTCAGTACGGATAATGTATTGAGTATGTAAGACAGAAAACATAATATAAGAATAGTAATATGCATCAGGATAAGAAACATACAACCTGTACCATAAGAATGCCTCTAAGGGCGACGAATCATGACATGCCTGATGTGCACATGCATATATATATATATATATATATATATATATATATATATATATATATATATTTATTTATATATATCCTTTTTAAATTCATCATATACATACGCCTCTGTGGGCCTATCATCATCATAACATACGCCTCTGAGGGCTGTATCATCATCATATCATACCCGGCCGGAATAGGCTCGGTAACAACGTACCCCGCCTTCATAAGGCTCGGTAGGATAAAACATATACATACATATAGTTGCACAATAGGTGCCATACCCGGCCGACTATAGCGTGGCTCGGTAGAGTAAAACATATACAAATGCATGCTGGACTCATATAAATCATACTTTCATAGTGACGTAGGGTAGAAGAAATAACAATACATCAATCCTCCCATAAGAGGGGAAACAATATAAGCACTCCTAGCTTCTAAGAATAGAGTATTCTTCGGGGCTCGTTAGTAGCATTGTATTCAATTAGCGTCGTGCAAAAGAAAGAACGGGACGGTCTTACATACCTGGTATTCTCTGCGTCAATTTCAAGCTTCGCACAGTCACAATTTCCTTAGTCTACAATGAAAGAAACGATCCTATCATTATCCTCTAAACGTTATTGTTATAACCAGCCACAGCCCTAAATTTATATGGTGTTTCTCCACACCCTCCTTCTTCTAAAACTCCACAACAATGGTAGTAAGACATGCAACCCAAAACAATTACAACCCAGTCTATTATCAGTGATTGACTTCAACCTAGGGCTCCCATTATGCATAAAATGAGTTTCCAAGGATTCCTAGGAAAAGAATGCATGAAAGAGGGTGGTGACTTACCTTGCATGTGGGATATCTCAGCCTTTCTCCTTGGTTCTTCAACTTCTAGGTCTTACTCTCAATTAGGGCTTGAAAGAGAGGAAAATCAGTTAGGGCTTTTCCATGAATTCCTCAATCTTCAGATTTCTTTCCTCAATTTAGAGCTTGAAAGAGAGGAAAATTGATTAGGGCTTGTGTGGGACTCTTTGAGAAGGGTTGCTGGTGGTTCTTCTTGGTCTTGAGTTTCAGAAATGGTGAAATAACGAGTTTATGCCCCTTTTATAGTCAGTCAATAAGTGATACACGTGTTTGACGCTTTCACATCTGCGACCGCATTTTCATCGCAAAACCAATATGCGGTTTGCATTTTGGACGCGAACTGTGGCCTAGAAATCTGTCTCATTATGCTACTCAGGAGGGCTGATTTGCGGTTCGCATTTTTAACAATGCGACCACATAATGGCCGCATTCCTGACGTTGATTTCAGCCCAGAAATCTGTTTCCGTCTGTGATACATTAGGTGTAATATGCGGTCTGCATGTCATAAATGCGATCGTACTTTTGACCGCATTACTGGCATTGGTTCTTGTTCAAAATTCTGCCTTGGTCTGCGATTTCAGTGTGAGAAATGCGGCTCGCATGTGGGTTTTGCGACCGCATTCCCAGCTTGGCGAAGCCTTTCGCTCTTTTCTCGACTTTTTGAACTATTTTCCGTGTTCTTAAGCTCTTATATGTAAACTATCTTACGGCGAAATCTATCGTACGAATTTACGGGTTGTAACAGGAATTGGGTTGGGTCTTGTTTGGAGTCGAGTCGACTCGACCCATAAGGTTTTAACATAGTAAGATCAGAATATTGGGGGGTCAATTTGGGTATTATATAAGAAGGAATCTGTCAGTAACAAACTAACAGATTTAGAAGTTTCTAGGGGGTCCTAAAATGCAAAATAAATAAAATTAGGAAACATCTGGGTTAAAAAAGATAATTTGAGAAGAAGTAACTGAAATCTGTTAGAAAAGATGCTTTTTTGCTCACAGGCACAAGAAACGGATTTGAGAAGATACTCTCTGATTAGTTTTGCATGCTGGGGGATATATATACAAGAGCATATTCATAAAATAGGGGGATATACACACTCTCATACACTGTTTTTCTCTCAGAGAAACTACTTCGAATTTATCTTCATTGCTGCATATTTGTGAAAATTTAGTGAAATACTCTAAGTTCAAAAGGTAACTTCAATTAAGGTCACTGTTGAGGTCGAAAGTTGCTGCTGCAAATTGACTGACATCATTGCTGTTTCATTCAATCCCGCTGCTAGTTTTCATTTGGCTGTTCTGCTGGTACTTGCTTGATTTAAATAGGCAAGTCGAAACACCCCGTTGTTTATGTTTGCCTTTAAATGAAACAAATTCTTATTTCTATGCAATCTGGTATGATTTTGTTGAAGTCTCATGCTAGTATACTTATATGAATCGACTGCTTTATTACTGGATATGTGATCCAAAGTGGACTAAATTTGATTGTGAGGTCGTGTGCTTTTCTTTATTAAGTTTGGTAATCTTTGTTATAGATTTCTGCTCTATCATGATATGCGTGTGTAATATCCTGTTTTATTCAAGTGATTCCCATAGTAATCAATGAGCGATAAGGACCGCTGTGAGGCTATAGTTTAATAAATTCGACCAGATTTGCAAAGACTTTCAAGCAAAACAAAGGGGGTCTTCAGGAATGGTTGCGATCACTGCCATTCATTATGTTTAATTTGAAGGTTGATTACCTCATGTTCATTTGTTATGTTAATTTAAGATGGGAATCTATTTTTATTATGAGACATTTGTGCTGCGTAAAGTAAACATTATTGTGAAAGTTGTAATTTAATTAGTCTAATTTCTGAATACAAGTATGAATATGAGTGACTGTTTCGAACTGCTTGTGAGACAATCTGTTAAAATTCAAAGTATGGCTGTTTTTCTGGAATTAGAATTAAAATTCAAAGCATGGCTGTTTTCTGGAATTAGTGTTAAAATTCAAAGTATGGCTATTTTCTGGAATTAGTGTTAAAATTCAAAGTATGAGTGTTTTCTGGAATTAGTGTTAAAATTCAGAGTATGGCTGTTTTATGGAATTAGTGGCTATATTCATAATTGAACTTATGCTGAGGGGTCTGTTTTGGGCCCGAAATTGATAATACTTGGAGCCCAAGTGAACCTGCTGTCCTACTGGAAATCAAATGGGCTTACTGATGTTCACATATATAGGTTTCCAGTAGCATGTAGTATTGAACATGTAGACGCAGTTCTAACAACTTAGGTCCAAAAAATTCCTTTAATTAATAGAGGTGAGCCATGTAATTAGCAACGACCACCTATGGCCCTCTTAATAGTTAAATACAAGATTAAAAATAATTAAGTCTTAAACGCCTTAAACTTTCGTAGCTTGCTTTTAGGCGCGATCAATAAACATTGTGACTATGGTACGATTCCCGTGACATAGTAGCAATGCCAAATTCGAGGGTGCCTTTTAGGTAACTCGATTTTAATAACTTCAAAAACAAGAAAGCTTTTCAAATAATTTGAGGTTCGCCGCGCCAAATAAAGTTTCAAAATGCATGGCCCTCATTAATCAATATTACAATACTTAGAAAACCGAGGTATGCTATTCAGTGAATTTCATGGCCCTCAAAAAGTTAAAAACGCGTAGTTACTTTAGGCGCGTTATTTTAATAACTCAATTTCCTAAACTCGGGTGCGCATTTATGTGACCCAAATCCAAATCTCTATGTTAAATTAAAATGTGTTACGGATTATGGGTGCATTTATGTGACGTGGTTCGTGTCATATTTTAAATAGCGTTGCAATTCTCTAATAATTATACAAAAGCGGTTAAAGGTAAATATACCATAGGCTAGAAACATGTCTTAAAATCAGATAATAAGCCGGTCGATCATAATAGTTGAGCGACCGTGCTAGAACCACGGAATCCGAGGGTGCCTAACACCTTCCCTCGGGTTAACAGAATTCCTTACTGAGAATTTCTGGTTCGCAGACTTCACAAGGAAAGTCAAAAGTTTCCTCGATTTGAGATAAAAACTGGTGACTTGGGACACCAATTAAATATTCCAAGTGGCAACTCTGATACAATTAAACAAATAATCCCATTTTGAATAATGTCACTTTAATTGAAAAAATTCCTTTATATACTCCTCGAGGGTGTACGGAAAGGAGGTGTGATAGCTCTGGCGACTCTGCTGGGGATCGAATCCAGAATCTCTGGTTCAGGGTTCAAGAATTTGAGCTTAGAATAACTGTTATGCTTGGCTTATTATTATCTGATTTTATTACATGTTGAGCCTAATGTGCTAAATGCCGCCTTTTACCGCTTTGATATTATTTGAATTGTATATAAAACTGTTACGAACCCTTCTCTTCTCATCTTCGGGGATGTGCACGCTGGCCGTGACTCCCTATTCTATTAGTGTCATACCTTAAATAAGAAAGATGCCGGACAAGTTACAAAGCCGGGTGGCCTTTTGGTGCCCTGTACGTAGCCCCCTTCTCGGCTCGAGTTGTCCGCTCGTAGAACAAATACCCAGGTCTTCAGCTTAGAATAACATAACCTCATGCCGGATCTTTAGTGGGAACGTTTATTTGCATCATATGCATTTGACATTAGGGACTCAACACAGGGGTTGGGTCCGTCTAGGACAGGTGTCCCCAAAATCAAAGACCATCTTGATGCACAATTTACGTGCTACTTGTGCATTTATTTACCTCGGTTTGCGTGTGGACCGGCTGTTAGAATAAAGTTGAAAAAAAAATGAAATTGAGGTATGAGAAAATTGAGAGTAGATTACACGTTTTTCAGAAAAACCTGGTGTCCAAAATAAGTCAAAACTCTGCTGAAATTTTGAAAAAAGAAAAAAAAATATAGAAAATGAAAAAAAATTGATTTCAAAACCAAGAAAAATAAAAAAAAAAAAGAAAAAAAAATATAGAAAATGAAAAAAAATTGATTTCAAAACCAAGAAAAATAAAAAAAAAAAAGAAAAAAAAACGGAAAAAGGGGAAAACAAAATCGAAAAAATAAAAAGAAAAAAAATCAAAAAAGAATTTTGAAAAAATTGAAGTCCAAAATATTTTGTCTTTCTAAAATGAAAAAAAAAAAGAAAAGTCAAAATATTTTCTTTCTTACTTTTGAAGGCTCCAAAAAAATATCTTTCTAAATAAACGAAAAATTCAAAATATTTTCTTTCTTTTGTACATAAGAACTCAAAAAAAATATTTTCTTACTTTTTCTAAATATTCTTTTCTTGCTTTTACAAAATAAAATAAAAATTCATAAAAAAAAAAGATTTTGCTTTTGAAAGACTCAAGTATACTTTCTTTCTTGATTTTCTAATAAATAAAATTTTAGGAATTCGAGGCAATGAAATTTTTTCTTTCTTCCTTGAAAAAAAAAAAGATAAAACAAAATTCAATCAAAATATTTTCTTTTACTTTTGAAAATTCCCAAAGAAGTTTTTCTTTCGAAAAAAAAAAAAATTCATTAATCCTGAAATACCCTCTCTTCTCCTAAAGTATTTTATTTCAGGAAATTCCGAAAAGGAAAATTGTTAGGTAGTGTCGTCCTTGCGTAAATAGTCCAAATATCTCCAAAAGGGCGCCGGAAGGTTGTTTTTGCTAAAACGACCACCTATTTTAATTTTTGGCTACCTAGCAAGCACAACCCTGAAATCTTCTCTTTTGAAGTGCCGAAGGACCGTATTTGCAAAAGTAGCCGTTTATTTAAATGCGTGCAAGATCGACTCTTTTTTAAAAAATTCGCTGGTTTTAAATTAATCACCTTAATTTAAATGTGTAGAACGAGCACGGATCAACATTACCGATGGAGATATTGACTAAGATTCCTTTGGAGCTGCACATGTGTGTCGCACCTCTTTTTGTATACCCCCGAGGAGTATATAAGGGAGTTTTTCCAATTAAAGTGACATGATTCGAAATGGGATTATTTGTTTAATTTTATTAGAGTCGCCACTTGGAATATTTAATTGTTGTCTCAAGTCACCGATTTTTTATCCTAAATCGAGAAAAATTTCGACTTTTCTTGTGAAGTCTGCGAACCAGAAATTCTGAGTAAGGAGTTCTGTTAACCCGATGGAAGGTGTTAGGCACCCTCGGATTCCGTGGTTCTAGCACGGTCGCTCAACTATTATAATCGACTTATTATCTGCTTTTAATACATGTTCCCAACCTATGGTATATTTTACCTTTAACCGCTTTTGTATAATTATTAGAGAATTGCAACGTTAGTTAAAATATGTCACGAACCACGTCACATAAATGCACCCGTGATCTGTAACACATTTTAATTTAATATTGGGATTTGGGTTTGGGTCACATAAATGCGCACCCCAGTTTAGGAAATTGAGTTATTAAAATAACGCGCCTAAAGCAACTACGTGTTTTTAACTTTTCGATGGCCATGAAATTCACTGAATAGCACACCCCGATTTTCTAAGGATTTTAGTATTGATTAACTAGGGCCATGCATTTTGAAATTTTATTTGGCGCAGCTCACCTCAAATTATTTGAAAACTTTTCTTATTTGAAGTTATTAAATCGAGTTACCTAAAAGGCACCCTCGAAATTGGCATTGTTACTATGTCACGGGAACCGTACTCATAGTCACAATGTTTATTAATTGTGCCTAAAAGCAAGCTAAGAAAGTTTAAGGCGTTCAGGACTTAATTATTTAAATTTGTATCTAATTATTAAGAGGGTCATAGATGATTGTTGCTAATTACATGACTCACTTCTATTAATTAAAAAAAATATTTATGGTTTTGCGCATTGGGCCAGCCCACTAATCATTAAGTTATCCTAGTCTAAATTCTAGCAATTAACTTTCCAAACAAAACACACGGCCCAAACTAACATAACTAGCATGATGTTGCAACATCAAAAGGCCAGAAATGAAATTCTTAAACTAACACATAATCAGATTCAAATTCGTCAATTTAAGTACACAAATTAATAGATCCAACTCATAACCAATCATGACATCTAGCCAAGACTCGACTGGATTGGGCTTACCCAAATTCCAGATGCAATTTTTAAAATTTGGGCCTGGATGCCACTGAAACAAGTCAGCTTAAAGGCAGGCCCAATACCCGCCTTAAACAAAGCTGCACATTTCAGAAATGGACTACAAATGCAGCCCAAACAGCACAAACAGTGCAATTCAACATATGCTCGCTTTGCATGAACTTCAACAGATTTGATACCATTTATACAATCATAAGTAAGAAGAAATTAATTAAAAAAATCTCAATCAATTTGAATAGATTAACACCATAGCTATGAACTCACTGATTGATTACAAAGCTGATATACTGAATTATTACAAAACTTCATCATTCCATCTTTGAACTTACAAAATAACTGCCCAAATTCCAGCATAACATATTAAACAGTGACCAATAGCCTTCTCCCTGTTCCTTCTTCAAATTTCAGATTTAACTAGTCAGGGCAGGGATAGCTGAAATAATCACTTCTTCCTAACTTTAATTAAACTCGAAAAATGTTAATTCTAGTTTCTGTTTTAATCAGCTAAACCACTGTGTTTCGCATGTTGTATATTCTATATCATAGCGATAGCTATATTAGCAAGCTTTAGTAATACAAATGATCAGCAGTAATCATTGAATCAGTATTGAGTATTTCCATTGAAATTTCAATTAACTAAACAACAACAAACATCAAACTGAAACTGGGAGGGAAGCAGAGGTAACAATATGTGGCAAAGACAAACAGAGTCATGAGGCAAACTAACTACATATTACAGCAGTACTTCGAATTTTATTACAAATCAGTTAAGGAACCTAAACAACCGCTATACATGATTCATTAGTACTGATCAGTCCAAAATTACAACATTCACAACTTTCGAGATTGATAGAAAGAGAAATTCAAATAGTTTGAACCATTAAACATGTTTAACTATACAGACATAGGCAATAAGCAATTTTGGTTTCATTCATGATTTTAATTTGAAATTACAGGGGTATTTGAACATACCTATATAGCAGTAGCTAGATCCTATCTAGTTGACAGCAAACAGCAGCAAGCAAAACAGCAACTCTCAACTCGATCCACTTCAACAATCAGAAATGCACGAGAGGATTTAGGCCAAATACTCAGAAGCCTACTGTCCTTTTAGAAATTTAGTTTCCTTTTCGAAACTGTAATTGTATAGTCGAGTATTAGAATGTGTGTGTCTGTGAGTGTGTATGCGTATATGTGTGTGAGTATGAGAAATGTGTGTATCTGTCTAGGGAATGAGAGTGTGTATATTCTTTCTGAAAATGCTCTGTTGTATATATATATCCCTTAGCATGCAAAACAAATTCAAGAATATATTCTCAAAATCCGTTTGTTATGCAAAATCTCAGAATATCTTCCCTCCCCAAATCTGTTTTTGTGCATGTGATAAAAGGAATCTTTTTCTAACAAATTTATGTTACCTCTTCTCAAATTGCCTCTTTTTACCCAGATGTTTCCTAATTTACTTATTTATTTTGCAATTGAGGATCTCCTAGAAACTTCTGTTTGTTACTAACAGATTTCTTCTTAGATATTACCCAAATTAACCCCTCAAAATACTGATTTTACTTTGTTAAATCATTACGGGTCAAGTCGACCCGACTCCTAACAAAACCCAGCCAAATTCCAACCAAGTTCTTGTTTTGGGCTTCTATTTTCATAAGCCCAGATTTCAGAAATACACTCTTTATCCATGGGCATTACTGAGTCTTGATGACTCGGCCATTTTAAACCCAAAAACAGTGAAACAACAAAGAAGCAGAAACGGACAGACTTTGACCCAAGAATTAAAATCAAAAGCTTGAAAACTAAAGAAAAGGGGTAGAAGATGAGAAATAATAAAACAGAAAACAAAAAAGAGAAGGATGAAGAAAATACCTCGGACCAAAGCATCTTTAAAATTTTGATTTTTAAAGCCAAAATTGACCTTAACTGTGTGTTCTTGTTAACCGTGTGTTCTTGTTAAGAACACACGGTTAAAGTCTATTTTGACTTTAACTTGGCTCCAGAAAAGCTTCGATTTAGAAGTTTTGGACTTTAGGGTTTCATTTTTCGATTTAAAATCTAAGGGATTTCAGGAGGTTTTGGTTGGAACGGGGTAAGGATTTGGGATGAGGGGATGAAGATGGTCCTAGGGTGGGGTTTTTAGGTCGATTTGGCGCTGTTTGAGGTGTAAACCATCGAATTTTGGGTTGAGTTGTTGATGGCGGCTAGGGTTTCAGAGGGGGGTGTTTGGGACGATGAAGGAATGGGGGTAGGGGGTTGTTCGGACCATTATATAGGGGGAAGGGGGTTAGTTCCGAGCCGTTGGATCATCTAAGATCAACGGCTCAGATTGACCGCTCGTTCAAACGGTGTCGTTTGGTTTTTTAGGGGGGGAACTAGTTTTGGGCTGGTCCGATGATTTTCAATTGGGCTCAGTTTAAACTTTACAAAGTCAGCCCAATCCGCTTTCTTTATCTTTGTTTTGTTCTCCCAATTTTTTTTAATTATTTTTTCTTTTATTATTTTTAAAACTAAGTATCCTAATAATTAAACATCCTAAATTATCTAAATGTGAATTTAAACTAATTAATTAACTATAAAAATTATAAAAACACCTAATTCTAAGATTTCAAGATTAAAGATTAAGAAAAGTGTAAAACTGAACTATTTTTATGATTTTTCTAATTTTATGAAACAAATAATTACTAATTTTATCCCAAAAATGTAAAAATAAATCCTAAATGCAATGCATGATATTTTTTTGGGTATTTTCATGATTTAATTAATTAACAATTAAACAAGCAAGAAAACATAATTAATTTAAAAATCTAATAAAATTCCTAAATGGCTAATAATTAATTAAAAACTATTTTATTGACTTTATAGGAGTATTTTGGTATGGAAAAATCACGTGCTCACAATGTGGTGGAAAGATTTGGGTGAATCAGGGCAAAATACGGTTAAATTATATTTGGGAGGTCTCAGCAACTTGCTAATGATCAGGCCGAGAGGAGATATCATAAAGGCCTTGGTTACATTCTGGGACCCAGCCCATAATGTTTTTCATTTCTCGGACTTTGAGCTTACACCCACCTTGAAGAAATAACCGGGTATAGCGGAAAAAATGAAACTCCGTTGAGGCATGGGTATTTGGTCGCTCCAAGAGCCGTCACTCCACACAAATTCCTAGATATGCTGAAAATAAGCAGGGGGGTCCAAAACCCGGATCTGGCAGAAGGCTTGTCTACTCTGCAATTCATATATCAGCGGTACGGGCATATAGGGGGCTTTAACAATCCAGAAAGCAAGACCTGCAGTAAAGGAAACCGATTAAAATGGGAAGAGCACAGGTGCTTCGCTTTTATGGTAGTATTTCTGGGTCTCCTAGTGTTCCCCAGGAAAGACGGAAACATTGATATACGGATAGTTGGGGTCGTCATCACTTTGCTCACTCAGGCCAAAAGCATCCTCGTGCCCATGATAGTGTTTGAAATCTTTCGAGCTCTCACAGCCTGCAAAGCCGGAGGAGACTTTTTTGAGGGATGCAACCTTCTGTTACAAATATGGATGATTTTAACATTTATGTCAGCGTCCTCAACACATGAGGTACACGTCAACAGATAAGAGTTGCATAAAGGAATTCAATGCAAGGGTCGAAGGTTTTAGCATGCCTAAAGGGGTTGCAGAGTGGACATCTCATCTATGTTTTATCACTGCGAAACAGATAGAATGGACGCTTGGCTGGTTCCCTGTTGACGAAGTCATATATATGCCAGCTACTGGACCTCACTTTCTCCTGATGGGTCTTAAAAGTATCAGCCCTATGCCCCATATCGGATCTTGAGACAGTTGGGGAGATGCCAAATGGTGCCTAAAGATGAAGACCTTAGCCGCCATGTAATTGAGATCCGCGCTGATGGACAGTTCCCTGAAAAGGTGGTTCGTCAGATTTGGAGTGAATGCCAATACTTGCCAGCAAATACTTGTGTGCGTGACATATCCCGAGGTGAAGTCTCACCTGGCTATCTTGCTTGGTACAAAAAGGAAGTCGAGTCTAGACGACCGGACAAAGACCCCATCTTCAAGAATTCATTGAGGAGTCACAAGCACAGTGGGATTGGCTGGCCAAAGAAAATGAATACCGTGCTACCATAAGCAAGCTAGAAAAGCAAGTCAGGGACCTTCATTTCGAGAATGGTTTGCAAGCCGCTGCAGATGAGGGTGAAAAGAAAAAATTGACTCAAGAAAACGAAGCCCTCAAAGCTCAAATCCAGCAAATGAAAATAGCTGCCAGAAATCAGGAAAGAAGCCAAGCGGATGGAAAGCTTATAAGCAGTTTGAGAAAGAAAGTGCTTGAAAGTCAAGACAATCTAGAAAAATCCGAGGCAAATCAAGCGAAAATTCGAGAACAATTGGCAAAAAACACAGAAGGGCGGGCACAATTTGTTCGGCAAATAAAGAGAAAATACGAAGGGACAATCACTGATCTGCAGAGAAAGATAACTAATCTTGAAAATGAGGCAGACAAACAGGCCCGAAACTTTAAAGCTGATAGGGAGCACTGCTATGATCTGATGGCCCAAACGGAGCAAGATATGCAACGGTTACAGAATCAGAGCCGTCATGACACTCAAGTGCTAAAAGCCCGAGATCAACAAATAAGGCGCTTGCTTCAAGAAAAGGGTGTTGTCCGAGAAAAGGTCAGAGCCTATACCGACTATATTGTTGCAAAATGCCAAGCATGCGAAGATATGACTCAAACCACTTTCTTTGCCGCGGTAATGATATTTGTCCGCCAATAATGAGTGATTTGGAGCGGCTCCAGGGGGATCTTGCACATAGGCCCGTGGCAAGACCGAACGATGTCCCACGGGCCCTAGGAACTGAAGCATTAATGTATTCTTGATTTTACATTTATCAAATCTGTATTCCAGTTTTTATTTCAAGAATTGTTTCAAGTCTGTTACAGTTTTTCTTTAAGAATTGAGTTTGTAATAAAAGAATTTTATTAATGGAAATCGAAAATTACCAAAAATTATTTCTTTATTTTTACATTTATTTCTCCAGAATTACGCAATCCCCATTAAAAAAAAACCCAAAAAATCATCCAAAAAAGAAAAAGAGCAAGAACGGGATGGAAAGAAAAGAGTGAAAATCGGAAAATGAAAAAGGAAAAGAACTTTTGAGGGAAGTAGGCAAAGCCGGGATGAAACGTGCAACCGTTGTGAAACATATAGAAACACATTTAACTTCTTAGGTGCATCACACCCCAACATGCGGTTACCTATGTGTTATTTGCTCCAAACTAACCGGTTTGCTGTTAAGTTCATGTTTACAAGTAAGGTGATTGGTTTTGTGGTAACCTGGCGTCGCATCCATACTTCACAAGATCAAAAGGAAGTGTCGAAATGGCTTCTAAGATAACTTTGCCGACAGTTCCTATTGCAGAGGAAAATCCAATCTCAGGCATCTTGGTTCCAGAATCGGCAGTTGCCGAAGAAAACAGATTATTGCGTCTCCGCATGATGGAAATGTGGGACGCCTGGACAAACGGAAAAGAGCCACCAAATGTAATTTTCGGATTCCCCGAGCTTTTTCCTAGGGCCAGTGGGACCTCCAACATCCCGATAAGCTACCCACTGGGTTACCCTACCATCACTGCTAATTTTGTGGGAACACCCTCTGAGGATCGCCCCCAGACGTCAATTTCTGGTGCAGCTTCAAACATATTTACTGCACCGCCTTGCTCAGCCGCAACACAACCTGCCTTGCCCAGGCCTAGCTTCAATCCTTCCCTTTTTACATATCAAGCACAACCTTTCCCGATGGAATCAGCCCAGTTCGCTGCAACGGCTTATCCTCAGCTACCTAGGTATGAGTTTACCTCAGGGTAGGATACAAATGTAAAAACTCCTGAGCAGGATGAGATGGCTAGAAAGATGAGAAGTCTCAAGCAAAGTCTCAAAACCATACAAGGTTTGAGTGGACAGAAAAGTGCATCGTACGCCGACCTGTGTATGTTTCCTCATGTGCATCTACCGTTGGGTTTTAAAACCCCAAAGTTTGAGAAATATGATGGGCATAGGGATCCCATCAGCCATCTCAAAAAGTATTGCAATCAGCTGAAGGGAGCAGGCGGAAAAGAAGAGCTCCTTATGGCTTACTTTGGGGAGAGTTTGGTCGGTATCGCTTCCGAGTGGTACATGGACCAAGAAATATCCCGGTGGCATACTTGGGACGATTTGGCAAGGGATTTTGTCTGGCAGTTCCAGTATAATATTGACATTGCTCTGGACAGAAATTCCTTAGCAAACTTAAAGAAGAAAGCCTCCGAAAGCTTCAAGGAGTACGCCATCAAATGGCGTGAACAAGAATCGAGGGTGAAGCCTCCGATGGACGAAGTCGAAATGCTCACGGTCTTCCTTTAGGCTCAAGAATCTGATTATTATCAAAATATGATGTCAGCGATAGGGAAGCCGTTTGCTGAGGCCATGAAAATCGGAGAAATGGTCAAAAACGGTCTAAAAACAGGGCGGATTTTGAGTCAATCCGCCATCAGAGCTACCTCCCAAGCCATCCAAGGCGGGTCCGGAGGATTAGCCAATCGAAAGAAGAAATAAGAATCGTCAATGGCTGCTTCAAGTGCAAGAAAGCCCCGTCCACCCAGACCTCTTTTCTCTGGAAGGACCCCACAACACTACTACCCTCACCAAGATATAGCCTATGCTCATCCACCATATACAGTGATGAATGCCCAGCTATATGGCAGGCCCCAACAATAATTTAACCAAAATAGATCTCCACCTCCCAGAAATCAACCACCGTACCAAGCCTACTATAATCCCCAACCTCCACAAAATAATTTCCGTGCCCGAGAGTCGCCAAGGAAAACAAACTTCACGCCCATTGGCAAGTCATATTCAAGTTTGTTCCCGAAGTTGGTTCAAATGGGTTTGCTACAGCCTGTACCCCCAAACAGACAAAACCCAGAGTCACCCTCTTACCAACGGGGCACCCGATGTGCGTATCACTCAGGGGCAGAAGGGCATGATACGGAGAATTTTTAGACATTGAAAAGAGCGGTGGAAGACTTAATCGAACAAAAAATAATAGTGCTGAGGGACGAGGATATTTCCAATGTAACCAATAATCCACTACCGGCTCACAATAATGGGCCGGTTATTGGAATGATTTGTGAAGACAGGGAATTTGACCCAGCCTTGAAAGCCATCATCGCCATAGACGACACAAAAACAAAGCCAAAAGCTGTCCCAAAATAGGACAGAACAGAGAAGAAGAGCAAAATTGTTCCTCAAAAAGCGGAAGAGAAGGTAAAGGTAGAAAACGGGGCAATGCCCTCCAAAGATGCCGTTCTTTATGTCCCCCGAGGGCGTAAGAAAGAACAAATGCCATTAAGTCCCCCCAAGAGATTTGAATTAAACAAGAAAAAGGCTCAAATATATGTGCAAAAGAGGACCTATGTGGTGCGATGACCGGTATGTCCACCAAGGCTGAATGAGCCCGTGGTTATCGGTCGTGCACCATAAAGGCCCATGACAGACCCCACTACTGTGCCATGGAACTACAACAAGACAGTAGTGACATACAAAGGCAAAGAGATCTCGGGGGCAATCCAGGAAGACAACCCGGCTGAGAGGTATCTCAATTCGGGGGAAGTAAATAACGCTACAAAGAAACGTTTCCCATCCAAGAAACCGGTAAGCCCCGAAGAAGCGGAGGCCTTCTTCTAGAAAATGAACATGGCAGACTACGAAGTAATTGATCAACTTCGAAAGTCTCCCGCTCAAGTCTCTCTTCTATCTCTGTTGATGAGCTCAACTGAGCATCAAAAGGTTTTAATCAAAACCCTCAATGAAGCATATGTGCCTATTGAAACTATGGTAGAACAATTGGAGAGGATGGCAGAAAGATTCTTTGCAATCAACCAAATTTCCTTCAGCAAAAATGATTTGCCCCCGGAAGGGGCTGCACAATAAAGCCCTTCACCTGACAGTCAAATGTGAAGGGTATTATGTAAAAAGAGTCATGCTGGATGGAGGTTTTGGGGTAGATATTTGCCCCCTCTCAACCCTGCAGCGCATGAAAGTCTGCACCAAGAAAATCAGACCTAATGATGTGGTACGTGCTTTCGATGGCTTGAAGAGGGATACCATCGGAGAAATTGACCTGGTCCTGACTATTGGTCCGGTCGACTTCGAAGTAACCTTTCAGGTTCTGGATATGGACACTTCCTACAATTTTCTCTTGGGACGATCGTGGATCCATGCGGCAGGAGCCGTGCCTTCCACTCTCCACCAGATGGTGAAATTCGAATATGAAAACCAGGAGATTGTGGTTCATGGAGAAGATGAACAATTAATTTATCGAGATCCATCAGTCCCATGCCTTGAAGCAAGGGAAGGAAGTGAACATATAATCTATCAAGCTTTTAAAATTGTGGTCGCAGACCAATACGAAGAGGGAAACCCTTGCCCCAACCCTTCCTTTCAAACGCATCAATCATGGTAGCCAAAGAGATGATCAGACATGGCTATCAACCTGAGAAAGGGCTCGGGAAGTCACTGCAAGGAACAGCTGAACCAATCACCTCGACTGCCAGCGAGGGATTCTTCGGGTTGGGCTTCCGACCCATGCCAGCTAATATAAAATGGCAAAGAAAAGGAAGAATGATGGGTGTGTCTTGACTCAGCCGATTCCGAATCTGTACAAAACATTCGTCAAGCCTAAGTACAGTGATGAGGAGGAAGATGAAGCCTTCACGGCCGAAGAAATTGAAGAAATTTGTGGGGCTATGAAGCAAATGCTGTATGAAACCCACATGGTTCAGCAAGGGGAAGGCTCAAGCACCGCTGAGGTGCTGTACATGGGACCCAATGCCAAGCTGCAAACTGGAAGGCTACGCCATTCCCAATCAGGCGGGAGTCCCGGTAGACTTGTCTTGTCACTTTTTCTGCATCACGAGTTATTTCAGGGTGTAACTCGGATGTCTTGTTTTGTTTAAGTTTTCATATCTTTAGTTTCTTGTCTTTAATTCCAAGTGTAAACCCTGTTATCTTCAAAATTCAATGAAATAAAATCAATATTTCATCATTCATCTCTTTTGATTTTGTTATTTTATTTTGTCTTTCTTCTTTTCAGTTCTAATAATGCGGCTTTAAATAACATGACATGCTTGCGAACTTCATGCCCAGATCCAAACACGCTGTCTAACTGTGAAGTAATGAACCACGAATCGGAATATAATGAAGAAGAGGCTTTTAAGGAAATAAACTGAGAATTAGAACAATTTGAGAATAAACCTAAGACAAACTTAATGATACCGAGCCGGTTAATTTGGGTAGTTCTGAAGAAATCAGGGAAACCAAGATAAGCATTCACACGAATGAAAGAACTCGAGATGCACTAATCCAACTCTTGTTTGAGTTCAAAGATGTGTTTGCTTGGTCATACGATGACATGCCAGGACTCAGTGTTGATATGGTGGTTCATAAGTTGCCAACTTACCCTGAGTATCCCCCTGTCCAGAAAAAGCAAAGAAAGTTTAAAACTGATATTAGTGACAAGATCAAAGAAGAGGTCACGAAACAGCTAAAAGCAGGGGTGATCCGGGTAGTTCGATACACCACGTGGCTAGCCAATGTAGTCCCAGTACCAAAGAAAGACGGAAAAACCCGAGCGTGCGTGGACTACAGAGACTTAAACAAAGCAAGTCCCAAGGATAATTTCCCTTTGCCAAATATCCATATCCTTGTTGATAATTGTGCCAAACATAAGATACAGTCCTTTGTGGACTGCTACGCGGGATATCACCAGGTGTTGATGGATGAAGAAGACGCTGAAAAGACAACCTTTACCACACCTTGGGGCACATACTGTTACAGGGTCATGCCATTCGGATTGAAGAACGCCAGGGCAACCTATATGAGGGCCATGACTACCATTTTCCATGACATGATGCATCAAGAGATAGAGGTGTACGTGGATGATATGATCATCAAATCTAAAACTAAGGAGGATCATGTTCGAGATCTGAGGAAATTCTTCGAGCGGCTACGCAAATATGATTTGAAGCTAAACCCAGCCAAATGTGCATTTGGAGTCCCATCCGACAAGCTCTTGGGATTCATAGTCAGTCGAAGAGGCATTTAGCTAGATCTAACCAAGATAAAGTCTATTCGGGATCTACCCCCTCCAAAAACCAAGAAAGACGTCATGAGTTTGTTGGAAAGATTGAACTATATCAGCCGGTTCATTGCTCAGTTGACTTCCACATGTGAACCCATATTCAGGTTGTTAAATAAAGATGCGGCCATCAAATGGACAGACGAATGCCAAGTGGCTTTTGATAAAATCAAAACGTATCTATCGAATCCGCCAGTGTTGGTCCTACCTAAGCCGGGGAGACCTCTGTTCTTGTATCTGACAGTCCTGGAAAATTCTTTCGGTTGTGTCCTCGAGCAACATGATGTGACCGGAAGGAAAGAACAGGCCATTTACTATCTAAGAAAAAAGTTCACCAGTTATGAAGCCAAGTACACTTTGCTGGAAAGAACTTGCTGCGCTTTAATTTGGGTCGCCCAGAAGTTAAGGCATTATTTGCAGGCGTACACCACCTACCTTATAACCAGGTTGGATCCTTTAAAGTACATATTCCAAAAGCCAATGCCCACTGGGAGGTTAGCAAAGTGGCAGATCTTGCTCACAGAATTTGATATAGTCTATGTCACTCGCACGGCAATGAAAGCCCAGGCGTTAGCAAACCATCTAGCTAAAAATCCACTCGATGATGAGTATCAACCTTTGAACACTTACTTCCCGGACGAGGTGGTAAATTCAATTGAGGCAATATCCGAAGACACCAAAACTTGGAAAATATTCTTCGATGGAGCGGTAAACACAAAAGGTGTTGGGATTGGGGCAATCTTGATCTCACCTGACGGTCAGCATTATCCGGCCACAGCCAGGCTTCGGTTTTTCTGCATAACAACACTGCCGAGTATGAAGCCTGCATTATGGGTATGAACATGGCAATCGCCCAAGATGTTAAAAAAATTATTAATCATGGGAGACTCGAACCTGATTATCCGATAAGCTCAAGGAGAATGGGAGACCCGAGATGTCAGGCTTATTCCTTATAGACAACATGTGGAAGATCTGAGCAGACAATTCGAGTCAATAGAGTTCAGGTACATCCCACGTTGTCATAACGAATTGGCTGATGCACTTGCTACTTTGGCCTCGATGCTGCCATACCCAGGCAATGCCCACATCGATCCTTTGGAGATCCAAATTCGTGAAAGGCATGATTATTGTAATACAGTTGAAGCAGAAACAAGTGTTCAACCATGGTATCATGACATCAAGAGGTTTCTGAAAACTAAAGAATACCCGGATCAAACCAGCGGAGACCAAAAGAGAACCATCAGACGACATGCAAGTGGTTTCTTTTTGAGCGGTGATATCTTATACAAAAGGACTCTGGATCTCAACTTGTTAAGATGTGTTAATGCTGCAGAGGCTGGAAAAATCATGCATGAAGTGCGCGCAGGAGTGTGCGGACCCCACATGAACGGGTATGTCTTGGCAAAGAAAATCCTCCGAGCAGGCTATTACTGGATGACCATGGAGAAAGACTGCTTCAGTTTTGTTCGGAAATGTCATCAGTGTCAGGTGCACGGCGATTCGATTCATGCACTTCCCACAGAACTACATCCCATGTCATCACCTTGGCCATTTGTTGCCTGGGGCATGGACATCATTGGGCCGATCGATCCAAAAGCCTCAAACGGGCACAGATCATATTGGTTGCCATCGATTACTTCACGAAATGGGTTGAAGCAATCACCCTCAAATCTGTTACCAAGAAAGCTGTGGTGGATTTCGTGCATTCCAATCTTATCTACTGTTTTGGTATCCCTGCGACCATCATCACAGATAATGCTGCAAACTTGAATAGTCATTTGATGAGAGAAATATGCGAATAATTCAAGATAACGCACAGGAACTCCACTCCATATCGGCCTAAAGCCAATGGTGCCGTGGAAGCAGCAAACAAGAACATCAAAAAGATTTTGAGGAAAATGATTCAAAGTTCCAGGCAATGGCATGAAAAGTTGTCGTTTGCACTGTTCGGGTACCACACTACTGTGCGCATATTGATCGGAGCAACCCCATATCTTTTAGTTTTTGGCACTGATGCCGTGATACCTGTGGAAGTTGAAATTCCTTCCCTCCGGATCATTGTTGAAGCTGAAATTGAAGATAGCGAGTGGGTCAAAACCCACCTAGAACAGTTAACCCTGATTGATGAAAAGAGAATGGCCGCAGTTTGCCACGGGCAGTTGTACCAACAAAGAATGGTCGTCGCCTACAACAAGAAACGGCCCAGAAATTTTGAAGTGGGGCAACTCGTTTTAAGGCGTATTCTTCCCCATCATCAGGAAGCAAAAGGAAAGTTCGCTCCTAATTGAAAAGGCACATATATCATCAGAAAGATATTGCCAAGAGGAGCGTTGTACTTGGGAGACATTGAAGGAAATAATCCCGAAACATCAGTGAATGTGGATGTAGTCAAAAGGTACTATGTGTAATCTTTCCGATTGGGATGACGAAGGCTTTCATTCTCGCTACCCCAAATACTCCAATCCTTTGCTAAACCTTTGAGCCGGTCATATTGATCACCCTCTTTGGAACTTGAAAGTTTTCACTGGAAATTTTAGTTAAAAAAAATAGAAAAGAGAAAGAAAAGAAAAAGAAAGAAAAAGAAAAGAAAAAAAAAACAAACAAAAATCCAAAACAAATGTGGTCTGAACTACGTCTGACTTGATTCCGAAAGGATACGTAGGCAGCCTCTCCCTGAGGTTTCAGTCACACCAAAATAAAAATCCAAATTTCCCCAAAAGTAAAACTGGGGCAGATGTTGTAACGGTTCGGCGGTGTTTCGCTGAAATGCTCCAAAGTTGTAATCCAATCAAAACTCTCTTTACCAAATCCTGTTCAAGTCCTTCCGATCAATCGGTGAAAGGTTTCCAAAATCAGAGAATGCATTCAAAATAAGAGAAATAAAATGAGAGAATCTTATTGGTGAAAACCCACACGAGCACCGTAAGGCGATGTAAGCAAAGAAATTAAAAATGAGAAAGTCTTGTTAGTGAAAACTCGCAAAGAGCACTACAAGGCGACAATGAGAAGAGAAATAAGAGAGGTCAATTGGAGAAAACCCGCAAAGGGCGCCGTTGACCGAAAAGTAGGAATCCTCACCATTATTGGTATTGAAAGAGTACTGACAAGGTTTCTCGGTTTCAGAACACGGATCGTGATGGGTTTATGAGAAGTTGGATAGTTGCGCAGATCGGGTATCCAGTCCAAGAAGCATGTCATGCCTATGCGAAGTCTGCATGCACCCCAGATAAGTCCTTCTCTCTTCCCCGAAAGGGACACTCTTCTAAATTCATTCTCTCGCCTTTTGTTTACTTTTCTTTGAATCTCTTTCGATCTAATTCTACTTCCGAAACTAATACAAAGAAAAGGTGTCAAGATTGGTTTTACAGGGTGCCGCTTAATAAAAGCCAGATCCAAAAGAAGTACCAGCCTCAGCGAGTGCATCAAGTCGACCCCGACTGGCCATGACGGCTGATGCTCTGAAACTCAAAGTTATGAAAAATGAAAAGAAATCCAAAAGCAAAAGCCCCTAGAGGAAAGAAAAGTGAAAAGACCAAACGCCTATACGGGTAAGCCGTCACAATAAATTTACGAAAAGCTGAGTCCCTTGGTTCAAGAAAGAGATCAATCTCTAGAAAAACCAAGCAAGAAGCGAAAGTTCTCACCAAAAGTTGGGCCGGGATCGAGTGATCAGAATCATCAAGGCCACAAAACCAATCACCGTTTCGAACTAACGATTGCTCTTTGTTTGAAAACAGGAATTTGGTGCAATCCAAAGCAACCTTGCAAGAAGCAGGTGCAACCAGAAAGAAACTGCACAAAGGCTAAAATAACTTTGCAGCAATAATCAGAGGGAAGTCTCCTCCAAACTCTTTCCTGCATTATTTTGGACTTCTTTGGCATAACCCAAAGACTTAGTTTTTCTTTTATCCCGGCATAATCCGTAAAATCCCCGGCATAACCCGTGGACCTCTTTGGCATAACCCAAAGATCTCTACTTTTCTTTTATCCCCGGCATAACCCGTGGACTTCTTTGGCATAACCCAAAGATCTTTCCTTTCATCCCTGGTATAACCCGTGGACTTCTTTGGCATAACCCAAAGATCTATTTTTCTTTTTCCCGGCATAACCCGTGGAATCCACGGCATAACCCGTGGACCTCTTTGGCATAACCCAAAGACCTTTTCTTTCTTCTCCGGCATAACCCGCAGACCTCTTTGGCATAACCCAAAGACTTTATTTTTCTGTTATCCCCGGCATAACCCGTGGACCTCTTTGGCATAACCCAAAGGCCTTTGTTTTTCCTTCATCCCCGGCATAACCCATGGACTTCTTTGGCATAACCTAAAGACCTTTGTTTTTCCTTCATCCCCGGCATAACCCGTGGATCTCTTTGGCATAACCCAAAGACCTTTGTTTTCCTTTTTTTCCCGGCATAATCCGTGGACTCCCCGACATAACCCGTGGACCTCTTTGGCATAACCCAAAGACCTTTATTTTTCTGTTATTCCCGGCATAACCCGTGGAATCCCTGGCATAACCCAAGGACCTTTTTCTTTTACCCTGGCATAACCCAGGAACTCTTTTTCTTTTCCCCAGTAGAATCGACCGATAACATCCTCGGCATAACCCGGGAACTTTTCTTTTTCTAGCATAACTCGGTCGGCTTCCCAGCACAACCTGGCAATCCTTCCTTTATTTTACTGTTTTCAATAGAGAAATAGTTTAGCTTTTAGTTGCAAATAACTCACAAGTTTTTCTTAATGGACGGGGACAGGATAATTTTGTTTGCTTGATTTGGTTTGGTGTCTGAGCAGGTTTTCCCTCGAGGTACAGGGTTCGAGATGACCAAAAGAATGGGTTTCAATCCAGAATAAAGAAAAGAAGAAAAGAACAAAGGGAAGCAAACTCAAATGCTGCAATAGACAAGGACACGATCTGCTCAAAAATTGATGGAAGTCATAAGGTTCGCATGTCCCACCTTGATTCAAAAGTTGAAGAAAGAACCAGCACTTACAACTGATGAGCGTTGAGATTCAGATCGGAGTCTGCCTCGAAAACCAGCTAGACTCAAGATCAAGCTTCAAGAGATTTGTAGATAGGAATCTTGTAACTCATAGCTGATAGACGTAGCTAGTTTAGCTTTTTATTTTTCTATTTTTGTGTAATAAGGAGCGCCGCAAGCAGTAACAGCGAAAATCACAGCTTCCTGGTAGTCCCAGCTACCAAAACTTCCAGAACTACGCTAACCTGATTCCTTTGTAGCCAAGGATATGTAGGTAACCTTTGAAGCAAGGTTCGGTCAGGCTCTTTTCAAAAATGCTTCTCATGGAGTTTCGGATAGGCAAAAATCTCGCAGAATTGCTCATTTTATCTTTGACCAAAAACCCTTCGTGTCTCCGAGCAAAGAGGGGCAGCTGTGAGCACGTGATTTTTGTCGTACCTAAAATGCTCCCATAAAATCAAAAATAGATTTTTTTTTAATTATTAATCGCTATTTTAGGAGTTTTATTAGATTTTAAATTACTTACATTTTTCTTGCTTGTTAATTTTTAATTAATTAAATCATGAAAATACCAAAATATCATGCATTGTATATGGGATTTTTTTTGCATATATTTTGGATTAAATTAGTAATTATTTATTTCATAAAATTGGAAAATCAAAAAAATAGTTCGTTTTTACAATATTCTTAATCTTTAATTTTTAATTCTTAGAATTAAGTGTTATTATAATTTTTATAATTATTTATTTAGCTTAATTTCACATTTAGGTAATTTAGGATTTTTAATTATTAAGGTCCTTAGTTTTAAAAATAAAAAGAGAAAATTTAAAAAAAAAGAAATTGAAAAACAAACAAAAGAGAAAAAGGAAATCGGATTGGACTGCTAATTGGAATTAAACGAGCCCAAAATAATTTTGACCAGACTAGACCAAGGGTAATTACCCAAGCCCGGTCCGATTCCCCCCGTACCCAAACGATGTCGTTTGGATTAAGTGAATTGATCTGAGCCGTTGATCTGAGCTGATCTAACGACTAACAACTGACCCCCTTTGACTATATATATGTCCGAATCTTACCCCCTCCCCCCCCCCCCCC
>MCJB01031695.1:75036-110898 GCA_002018475.1 Nicotiana obtusifolia
CCCATTTCTTCATCTTCCAAACGACCCCTTATCTGAAATCCAAAACCCTAGCCGCCATCAACAACTCAACTAAAAATCCGGTGGTTTACCATCCAAACCACCTCCAAATCTACTCAAAATCATACCCAATGATCGTCATCATACCCTCATCCCAAATCCCTATCCCGTTTCAATCAAAACCCCCTGAAATTCCTTCGATTTCAAATCGAAAAAATAAAATCCTAAAGTTTAAAACCTCTAAATCGAAGCTTTTTTTTAGCCGATTTAAAGTCAAAATAGACTTTAACCGTGTGTTCTTAACAAGAACACAGGTCAATTTTGGCTGAAAAATCAAAATTTCGAAGATGCTTTGGTCCGAGGTATTTTCTGTTTCTTTCTTTTTCATTTTGTTTTCTGTTTAATTATCTTTTTTTAGTGTTTCTCATCTTCTACCCCTTTTCTTTAGTTTTCCAGTTTTGATTTTAATTTTTGGGTCAAAATATGTCTGTTTCTGTTTTTTTTTTTTGTTTCACTGTTTTTGGTTTAAAATGGGCCGAGTTATTAAGACCCTTTGAAAAGGCCATGGATAAATGTGGGCTTCTGAAAATCCAAGTCAATAAAAAAGAAAAAGGAAAGGGTCGGAATTGGGTTGGGTCTTGTTTGGAGTCGGGCCGACTCGACCCGTAAGGTTTAA
The DNA here is from genome assembly GCA_002018475.1 of Nicotiana obtusifolia. Taxonomy (NCBI): domain Eukaryota; kingdom Viridiplantae; phylum Streptophyta; class Magnoliopsida; order Solanales; family Solanaceae; genus Nicotiana; species Nicotiana obtusifolia. Next base: position 75,710 of record MCJB01031695.1, read on the forward strand.
CATAGTAAGATCAGAATATTGGGGGGTCAATTTGGGCAATATATAAGAAGGAATCTGTCAGTAACAAACTAACAGATTCAGAAGTTTCTAGGGGGGTCCTAAAATGCAAAATAAATAAAATTAGGAAACATCTGGATTAAAAGAGACAATTTGAGAAGAAGTAACTGAAATCTGCTAGAAAAGATGCTTTTTTGCTCACAGGCACAAGAAACGGATTTGAGAAGATACTCTCTGATTAGTTTTGCATGCTGGGGGATATATATACAAGAGCATATTCATAAAATAGGGGGATATATACACACTCTCATACACTGTTTTCTCTCAGAAAAACTACTTCGAATTTATCTTCATTGCTGCATATTTGTGAAAATTTAGTGAAATACTCTAAGTTCAAAATGTAATTTCAATTAAGGTCACTGTTGAGGTCGAAAGTTGCTGCTGCTGATTGACTGACTTCATTGCTGTTTCATTCAATCCTGCTGCTAGCTTTTATTTGGCTGTTCTGCTGGTACTTGCTCGATTTAAATAGGCAAGTCCAAACAACCCGTTATTTATGTTTGCCTTTAAATGAAACAGTTTCTTATTTCTATGCAATCTGGTATGATTTTGTTGAAGTCTCATGCTAGTATACTTATATGAATCGACTGCTTTTATTACTGGATATGTGATCCCAAAGTGGACTAAATTTGATTGTGAGGTCGTGTGCTTTTCTTTATTAAGTTTGGTAATCTTTGTTATAGATTTCTGCTCTATCATGATATGCGTGTGTAATATCCTGTTTTATTCAAGTGATTCCCATAGTAATTAATGATCGACAAGGACCGTTGTGTGGCTATAGTTTCATAAATTCGACCAGATTTGCAAAAACTTTCAAGCAAAACAAAGGGGGTCTTCAGGAATGGTTGCGATCACTGCCATTCATTATGTTTAATCTGAAGGTTGGTTACCTCATGTTCATTTGTTATGTTAATTTAAGATGGGAATCTATTTTTATTAAGAGACATTTGTGCTGCGTAAAGTAAACATTATTGTGAAAGTTGTAATTTAATTAGTCTAATTTCTGAATACAAGTATGAAGATGAGTGACTGTTTCGGACTGCTTGTGAGACAATCTGTTAAAATTCAAAGTATGGCTGTTTTTCTGGAATTAGTGTTAAAATTCAAAGCATGGCCATTTTCTGGAATTAGTGTTAAAATTCAAAGTATTGCTATTTTCTAGAATTAGTGTTAAAATTCAGAGTATGGCTGTTTTATGGAATTAGTTACTATATTCGTAATTGAACCTATGATGAGGGGTCTGTTTTGGGCCCGAAATTGAAAATACTTGGAGCCTAAGTGAACCTATTGTCCGACTAGAAATCAAATGGGCCTACTGCTATTCACATATATAGGTTTCCAGTAGCATGTAGTATTGAACATGTAGACGGGGTTCTAACAACTTAGGTCCAACAAATTCCTTTAATTAATAGAGGTGAGCCATGTAATTAGCAACGACCACCTATGGCCCTCCTAATAGTTAAATACAAGATTAAAAATAATTAAGTCTTAAACGCCTTAAATTTTCGTAGCTTGCTTTTAGGCGCGATCAATAAATATTGTGACTATGGTACGATTCCCGTGACATAGTAGCAATGCCAAATTCGAGGGTGCCTTTTAGGTAACTCGATTTTAATAACTTCAAAAACAAGAAAGCTTTTCAAATAATTTGAGGTTCGCCGCGCCAAATAAAGTTTCAAAATGCATGGCCCTCATTAATCAATATTACAATACTTAGAAAACCGAGGTGTGCTATTCAGTGAATTTCATGACCCTCGAAAAGTTAAAAACGCGTAGTTGCTTTAGGCTCGTTATTTTAATAACTCAATTTTCTAAACTCGGGTGCGCATTTATGTGACCCAAATCCAAATCTCTATGTTAAATTAAAATGTGTTACGGATTATGGGTGCATTTATGTGACGTGGTTCGTGACATATTTTAAATAGCGTTGCAATTCTCTAATAATTATACAAAAGCGGTTAAAGGTAAATATACCATAGGCTAGAAACATGTCTTAAAATCAGATAATAAGCCGATCATAATAGTTGAGCGACCGTGCTAGAACCACGGAATCCGAGGGTGCCTAACACCTTCCCTCGGGTTAATAGAATTCCTTACTGAGAATTTCTAGTTCGCAGACTTCACAAGGAAAGTCGAAATTTTCTTCGATTTGGGATAAAAACCGGTGACTTGGGACACCAATTAAATATTCTAAGTGGCGACTCTGATAAAATTAAACAAATGATCCCATTTCGAATAATGTCACTTTAATTGGAAAAGCTACTTTATATACTACTCGGGGGTGTACGGAAAGGAGGTGTGACAATTAATATTATAGATTAGTTTTTTTTTCATTTTGAATTTTACATATAATGAAAATGCTATCATATTTAAATCAGATAATAGTTTTGAAATTTCTAAAAATATAACAGATAATTTCACTATTTAGTCATAATTTTGCTGATATTCTTAATATATGCTATTTTTGCATTATTTGTCATAAGCAAATGAACTTTTATTTTATCTGAACTCAAATATTTCTATCTATAACTTTGAAATTATATATTTTTATCTTCAAATTCAAAATCAAATTATTTTCTATATAAGAAATATATATATATATATATATATATATATATATATATATATATATATATATATAGACTACCATATTAGGAATAAACTACTCCACAATTTGAATTGACAGTTTTGTTTTTCTTATTTTCATTTTTTATTTTAGAATAATTTTAAAACTTCAAATTTGTTAACTCAAAGAGAGTAACTAATTGTTAACAACACATAATGCATAACTTAAAATTTTTAAAATTTTTTAAATATAAATTCAAAAATAAAACTAATTATTATCTAACTTAACTAACTTTGTCCTAAATTGCCAAGTGGCCCATTGTGAGGTTGCCACTTGATTTAATGTGGAGGCTTTTTCCTCTCTTTTTTATAATATATAGATAATCCGTTTCCTTATCCCTTTATTTCTTTTCCTTTGGTTTTTTCTACCCCTTTTTCTTTTCTATTTCAAGAACCTTTGGTTACAAATATTTGCTCTTTTTTTCCCCTCATTCTTGTGAATAATGCCAATAGTTCGAGACTCTGATGTCGAAGCTCTACTCTTTGTAAGTTTTAAATCATTGGCTTACTATTTTTAAAGGGGAACTCAAAAGAATTGCTATCACACAAGTCGCAGGCGAAAGCTAATTCTTCTAAAAAAAGAGTTAAGACAGTACACGAAAATTACAAATCTTTTCATGTTTACTATTAAAAATTGCATTGATCTGCTAGGATTTCATTTCTATTTTTCTTTTGGGACGAAGGGAGTATGAAATAGCTCATTTTCAAAATTGTACTCTCGATTACCTTTTTAAGTCTTATCTATTTGTTTATTACTATCATTTGTTTTTTGTTTTGAATGGGAGGGGAAGAATGGCACAATGAGAGAGGGGCGCCAAAAGTAAAGAAGAAGAAAAACAGAAAAGCCAGAGGTACAAAAAAAATGAGATAAGGAAAAGAAAGGGTACTAAAAATACTAGTATTAGGTCCAATTTTATTTTAAAAAACCTGAAATTACAGTATAATCAAAGTGTATTGTACGGGATAGGATTAGCCAAAAGTCAAAATATTGACAAAAAATAGAAAAGAGGTGCAAAGAACATCTAGTACACTCGATCCAAACATCTTCTATTATCATTCTCTTCCGTCCCCAAGAAGAAACACACACACACACACACATCTCGGAGATCACAAAAATCCAAATTCTCCAATACACATTTCCAGTTCTCCACTTATGGCATCACCAAAAAAGCCACCGGCAGAATCCGACCGAGCACCGACGGCGATCATGCACCAACCTGCATCCCCACGTTTCCCTTCCGGAACACCCACTTCACGCGCCAATCGAAAGGTCGCTATCGCCGTCGATCTTAGCGACGAAAGCGCTTACGCCGTCAAATGGGCCGTCCAAAATTACCTCCGACCAGGTGATGCCGTTATCCTCCTCCACGTCAGGCCAACTTCCGTCCTCTACGGCGCTGATTGGGGTGTTATTGATGTTCCCCTTGACGACACTACGAATGAAGAATCGCAGCAGAAATTAGAAGATGATTTTGATAACTTCACAACTACAAAAGCTAATGATTTAGCACAGCCGCTCGTTGAAGGGAATATACCGTTCAAGATTCATATAGTGAAGGATCATGATATGAAAGAAAGGCTGTGTCTTGAAGTAGAGAGGTTGGGTTTGAGTGCAGTGATAATGGGGAGTAGAGGGTTTGGTGCTTCGAGGCGTAGCATAAAAGGAGGGAGGCTAGGTAGTGTGAGTGATTATTGTGTGCATCATTGTGTTTGCCCTGTTGTTGTTGTTAGATATCCTGATGATAAAGACGGGCTTGTTGCTGATGATGCAAATGAAGGTTCAGTTAAAAGAGAGACAGATGGGGTTCTTCACCCTGTGCCTGAGGATGAACCTATATACCATGATGCCGAGGATAAAGCTGCAGGTATATCTTAGTGACTACAATTTGTAATTTCCTTGCAAGTAGGCATTGATTCTGTATGGTTTTTGTTATATAAGTTTTCTTTGAATGATTGGATGTCGATTACTACCTCAAAGGTCGTAACTTTATATGATGGCTCATGCATTTGTACTTTTGTCTTTGAATCTTTTTGTGTACCTTTAGGTCTGTGAAAGTGGTCTGTTGTAATTACTCCATCAAGGAGTTTGATTATCAGCTAGGAAATGGGCTGAATGTAGTTTTATGCCGCAATCAGCTAAGCAAATTTTATTTTGTTTTTCTACCATTGGATGATTGTTGATTACATGAGTCATGTATTTATTATAGGAGATTTTTATCGGGTTGTAGTCTGTGAGCAGGGTTTGTCTATATCACTTTGATCATTTTTTTTTGTTTTATCTTCCCCTTTATCACTGTGTTCTTGTGTCATTTTCTGAGCTGGTATACATATGTAAGGTTGTGCTTCAGTAGTAGATGATACACCATTAGCTGCATTTGGATTGCTGGGGCAAAGTTTAGGAGAATAAATTTCGTCATGGTTAATCTAGTAGAGATAATTTAACTTTTGCAAGAGAAAAAATTTCGTCTCTTTTTCATCCTCCTCCCCTTGAACTCTATTAGTTCTGCACGTTCAACTACCTAAGTTGTCCTATCTTTTCCTTGGAATATCATGCTTATGCCTTTCTCAATGCTAGAACATCTGCATTTTAGTTTAGGCGTTATGTGTGCTGTTCACGTATCCAAATGCATCTTTGGTACAAAAAAATTCAGAAAAAGCATAACCAAGAATAATATAGCGTATTGAGAAAAAGATAAGAAAAGAAAAAAAAGGAATGTCAATGCCAGCCTCCACCTTCTGCTATTCTTTTTTGCTACAAAAGATAATATTTATGTATTAAAGATAAACATTTCATACTGTAGCATCATTACGTATGGTTATGCTTCTAGGATAAGTAGTTTCTAATTTGTCTGCCTTTTGTACCTCTAAGGCAAATAAACGAGGAACTGCAAAATGATCTACGCCGGTACTATTGGTCAGGTGCATATTGCTTCCATATTTATCTAGTTTATCTGCTACCTGGTTATGTCCTTGAAGTTGTGCTACCTTGTATGTATGTCCTTGAACCCTCTTCCCTGTCCTGGTGGCAAATTTGATTTATTCCAGATGACCATGTTTTTGGTTACTGGTAAACCCTCTTCTTCCCACAAACAAAACCATTACCGATACTCGCACTTATCAAGAGTATCAACTAAAGTTGCAAAGCAAGTTCTAACTTGGCAATTCAGTTTTCTCTTGTCTGGCTGTTTTATTCTGTTGGTTCTTACTTGAGTTCTCTGATGACATTGCTTTTATTTTTCAAAATCAAAGCTAAATGTGAACTATCTCGATAGTTGGTTCACTTAAGGGGATTGTTTTATTCTTCAGGCTCGGTCTTCCCGCTTAAACGTAATTCTGAAAATTTATTAGAATGTTTGGGTTAATAGAGAACTCAATATGTGGTTTTCATAATAAGCATAGATTTTAAAGCTGAGCTTTGCTTAAGCATTCACTCCTAGTACTAATGGGATTCTTCTACTGCTACTTTATGGAAGTTGCATCATGTATTAAGCAAGTAATTCTTGCTTTAAAGTTTAAAGAGCATGTCCAGCTGTTCTAATTTGCAAGTTATTGCTTAGAATTTGTACATGTCATTTGTAGACTGCCTTATTCTTAAACTGTGGTTATGACCAAAATGTAGCCGAAAAATGAGTATGTCTTCCTTATTCCTAGTCTCACCAGCAGTATTAGTACTAGTCTTAGTTTATTATTCTTAGCTCCTTGTTGGTACAGGGTGTGTCATTCTTACCGGTAGTATTGGCACTATTCTTGTATTTTTCTATTCCTTGATCTTTGTTATTACATGGCCATTTGCTTTCGTTGTCATATTATATTGTTGTTGCTATTGTTTGTTTATTGCTCCCTTTTCTGTTCCTGAGCCGAGGGTCTATTGGAAATAAACTCTCTACCATCACAATGTAGGGGTAAGGTCTACGTACACACTACCCTACCCAGACCCCACTCGTGGGATTCCATTGGGTTTTTTTTTTTTGTTGTTGTTGTATCTTGTTTGTTTTATGACTAGGGAGGCAAGTCTTGTGAGAATAAAGTTCTTTGTCACCACTACAGGTCTATTACTCTGCAATCTTATTAATATTTTGTTTTGAAGAATTGCTTAAAATCCCTTTCTTTGATTGAGCCATTGAGAAGTCAATCCTTCGCTCATGTTTTCATGGAGTATTTGGTGTCACAAGAAACTGATCTCTTTTTCTTATTAGTAATTTATTTGGATCTTTCTACCCTAATTTCCTAACTTGAGAACTTTGCAAATAATTTTCTTGGCTAATTATGATAATCTTCAATGGGTTGTTCTCCTTATATTACTTAACAGTTAACTCTCTATCCCATAATTAGCAAAATATTGTGGAACCAATTTTGTTGCATTGCACCTAACGTCTTTAATACTCAACAATTAATAATTTTTGCAAAAGGACATTGGTCTGTTGGATGATCGATTAGTAGAGAGCAGTAATTCTTTTGTATCTTCATGTCTTCAATCAACAATGAATCAACTATAAGGAGTCTGGTTGAGAAATAACTGTCTAATCATCCTATTTTAGTTCTCTGTGGAAAAAAGATTGACCTGTTTTAGTTGTTGATATAGTACTATTTGAGAGTCAGCTGCATATCTAGAGATGTTGTGGGGCTTTCATCATCAAATACCATTAACTAGATAGTTTGTTCTCTTAAGTCACCAATCAAAAGAAGCTTTTTCACCTAGGTTCCAATTAGTTTTAGATGGGAGAAGGGGGAGGAAGGAAGGTAAGCAGCATAAAAAGTTTTCACTGTGGAGGAGGTAGGTGCAAGCTGGTGTGTAGGAAAGGTAACGATAGAGATAGAAGAGGAATGAACAGTGTTTCAAAAGCGGTTTCATGGTGATCAAGGTCTGAATTTGCGATGATAAATACAGGTTGAGGAGAGGGAGGGAGGTGGGCGTCTTGAATCAGGCATGTGGATGGTTGCTGGTAAAAATGGCAGCAACAAGGAGAGAGGAGGGTGAGGTTCAGAGGAGTTGGGTGACGGTTGATACAAGTGGAAAGAGAAAATGCTGGCCCTATCATTCAGGGCATGGTACTTAGTAGTAGTGCAGGGTGAAAGAAGGAAGTTGAAAACATTCAACTTGAACACATTGCTTCTTCAGCACTGACATCTTGTATCAGCGTCGAGCGTTCTCCAGTTGAAAACCAGACTTTTGATCCCTCTCTGATACCAACCTTGACATCTCGTTATCTCAATGAATGATGTTAGTTTTCCAGCTCCCTAATTTGTACTTCTTGCATCTTTCCCTTTTTTGACAAGTGAGAGATATAGTTGGTTTGACATGCCATGGCTTTTCAGCACACCACTAAGTGGCATTCTGCATTTTCACCATGCAGATTGAATAAACGATATTATTATTTTCTTTGAGATGAAGATGGAACAATTGGAGTATAAATTTTGAGCGGTAAGGTCAATGATGCTAGAATTTGGGTAATGTCAGATCTTTGTTGTAGTGTGCCAAGGGGGCCAACTTTAAAATGGGAAATTATTTTGGAAGTGCTATTTTGATAGTTTTCATGCATAAATAGTTTTAAGCTTATTAACGGAATATGTATGTACAATTTAAACCTGGATTCTGATCAATCAGTGGGAGGGGAATTCCATGGAAACTTATGACTCAACAGGCGATAAAAGATTGAAAGATTATTGAGTGTTTGCTATTTCTAAATGGCTGCTTCTAACCACCCTTCCTTTAATGTACTGATAGTCTCTGGACACCTGCCCATCTAAACTGTTCCAAAACCATTCTTGAAAGCTGAGATAAGCTAATATGGAATTGTTATCAAATGGCTTCTTAAAGCTTAAAATAGAATGGTGTGAATGTTTGTCCTTTTTCTGTCGGTTTGATTTTGTTAGTTTTTGGTACCTTTTCTACTTTGTGAATAGATTCCTTTCAAATTGCTGTCCTCTATCCATACCAACAGGAAAAATCCTTCGAGAAAACAGGCCTTTCTTTCTGCACTTAGAATTACTTCCATCTAAACAATACCCTGTTATTCGATTAAATTCAAATCATGTTTTACTCGCTGTTTTGGATGACATTGCTGATACCTAAGCTCTCCTCCTTATGCAGATTTGGAGAAGGCTTCTTGAGTAAGTTGAAGGTGCAGAGATGTGGACTTGGTTTTGGTGTGGCCGTGGGCAATTTGGAAAATGAGTTTGGTGGTTTCAGCGCTTTCTTTCTGCCTATGGCTGTCTTCTGTGTTTCGAGTTAATGAAGTTTGAAATGACTGTTATTGTTCATGAGCTTCTTCTCTTTGTTTTAGGTTTTAAATTTGGCTGCGTGCTTTTTATGTGGATTAACTATCTTTTGAAGCTGCTTTGCAAAAAGTTCCATGTTGATTGCATTTACTTGCAACTATGCTTGAACATTTTCTCTTATTAGAGTTGCTTCTTCTTTTCTTTATATTTTACCTTCTCTTTTTTTTTTTTTTTTTTTTGAGATTCAATTGCTACAGTCCTATGTGTGTCAGTTAACTTACAACAGGGTTCAATATAGTGTCCACAAGCTAGAAAAAATCCTTGAAGTATTGAAGGGCAACTTTTCTCAATTTTTTTTTCAAGGCCTATTACTGTAATTTTATCCCAAATTGAACCTTAGATTTATTTGAAACTCGCAGTTTCTAAGCTATAGATAGCTGAACTGGTCTATGGTGTTTTAGGATTAAAAATACATTTCAGAAAAGAATTTAATGGGGTGGAGTCTGGTGGGGCTGCAACTATCAACTCAAGTTCTACATTAACAGTAGATAGAATTTCTGAGGAAATATCTTCAGTGACATTGTGGAAAGTTTACTAGCTGAGAAAGGTATGTGCATCATTGGTGTGGAATAGAAAATTTTGAGGTCCAGTGACTCCGATGAGTTGGATTATTCATTTAGGACCAGATACAAGTACAAGATATAGAGAGTGGAGTTATAATGAGTGTGATTTTATTATGTCTATATTAATGTTTTCACATGTATACATGCAATTCCAATTAAAAGTAATATGTTTAGGCAGACTAATAGAACTCGCCCTAAATCTCCTATTTCTAGGACCAGAATTGCGAATGTTAATGCTTTGCAGGTGTCATTTTGAAAGGAAGAAAGAATTGATGGGGAACTTATTCCCAACGACAAAAAGATGGAGACCTCAAATTATGTACTCGAAATTTGTCAGAAATAGAGTGGTTAAGAACCAAAGGAGCAAAGAAAAAGGTCAATTTGGGGATATGTTCCAAAACCATAGAGGTCCATCAACACATCAGATTACAGCTCAAAAATTCGAGTGCTGCTTTTAGTGAATGAGAAGCATCTTCTATGCATTTCTGGTGGCCAAAGAAAGGAAGCCGGCAATTTTTTTGACTTGGGAAAACGCCATTTTTCAAGGTTGTTCATTGCTTGGAAAAATTTACTAAGATATTTTGCGCACAACTTATCGTAGGAGATGATACATATCTTTAGGGTATTAGAGAAACACTTCATATACATGGATTTACAATGTCTCGTTGTTGCCAAAAGCTGAGTTCCTTAAAATTAATATGACGAATCTTAAAAGTGATTTGGTTTTGCATTTATGATTTTACTTGAAAGGGTAGTGTTTAAATCTTAATCAAGTTTATTTAAAGAACTAAGACTACTAAATTGATGTTCCGCAGGTGTAGGCTAAAGACAGGCACATAAAATGGAATCATGATTATGGACTAGGTTTTTCTGCTTAGCATCATGATTGTTAGCTTGAAAGAATGAAATAGACCGGCAATTGTTGATTAAGAATCTAGTAATTGTAGATAAAGTGATTAGATTTAGACTAAAGTGTATTTAGATTTAGTATATAGGCATACTTAAATTTGAACAACAATACGCCTTCTTTAAAACATTAATATTCTATACTAGAGAAAAAATATCTCAGTATCATCATTTACTCCTAATATGGGACAAAACAAGTGCCAACATCTTTTCGACTTATTCCTGCTTGGTCCAAAAGTTAGACAACTTTTTTCCCTCTTTGGACGTTCCACGTTGAGATAGAAATTCTTCTGTTCTTCTACTTCTCAACTATCTATTCTCTTTTAAATAACTTGTATCACAAACGTAAATATTGGCAAAATATAAATATTAGAATCGAATTACTTAATATTCATTAGTTTATTCATTATTGGAGTCTATGTTATGTTATTTACGCTCCAAAGACTTGTGAAGCAAGGGAGTTAGAGTTCCTACATTGCTGAAACTTTTTAGTTAGTGTCTCCTTCTATAACTTTAGACAATCTAAATCTTATCATCTAGTTTTTGAAGTTGAGTGCATCTTGATAAAAGCAACGAAAAGGAAAAAGAAAATAAAAAACCACGCTGAGGTAAATCAGTGCTGTTAAATGAGTCAATGTGGACTTGGGTGGCTATGGTTCAACGAAGCGAAGCAAAATTTTCAGGAATCATTGTCTTTATGGTTGTGAAACTGAAACACACAAATCAAATCTCTGATCAGGTGAAACAGAATCCAAGATATTTTCAGTTTAAAGGGCCTAGCTAGACCGTACCTAAGAAAACCAACAGACGAGAAAAAAGATCATTTTATCCCATGGTTATGGTGGCAAATAATGACACCATATCCACACATATAAAAGAGTCCAATTTTCTTGTTTACGCAATATGTTACGACCGCACAGAGTTCTTTATTTCTAGATTCCCTAATTCTCTTGAACGTTACCAACTTCCAAAGTATTATAGTACTATAGTTTAATCTTTTACATACCAATAGTGTAAAAGTAACCTCCTATACTACCAGGTCACATAAGAGAAAATACAAGTAATTTTCTCTGATACTATGAATTAATTACTTAAAGAATAAGGTAAATAATCGTCTGCAATTGATTAAAATATACTGATTATACTGTAGCTTTTTACATGTTATCAGTATTTATGCACAGGCTAAATATCCTAAATGTTAACATTAACATTAGACAATTTGACAGACTGCAATTAAAATACTACTAGTGTTTACCGGGCACGTGGGGATGTCGTGAATTTGATATCAAATTGCAAATATTTTATTAATAGGGTCTGTGTTGTGCACGTGGTCATGTCGAAAACTTTGCGTCTAATATGTCTGAGTCTGTTAATCTCATTTTTATACTCTTCTCACCTGCTCACATATTTTAATGGTATAGATTAATAAAAGCGTCATGATTAAGGTCCTTCGCATGCTAATCAAAAGATTACAATCCTAAGATTCTTGATTATATGTCCATTAACCTTAACAAATTATGTTTAGCTGTCAGCTTCTCCCTAAATCTTCCACTCTGACATGTATAATCTAATGAAACCTTAATAACTCAGCACATGTGCTTCCCACTTTTTATAATCGACTTAACTTTTATTTGTACTAACTTCAATTTTTACATCCCAAGATTCTTGGCTATATACCCTTTAACCTTTAGTAATTAAAAGTGTCTCTTTTAACAGGCACCCAGTAATTGACATAATAGTTGCTGAAGTAGAAATGAAGATCATAGCATCGAATTTGATCCCTAGCAAAGAGAAAGAAAATTACGATTGGTCCAACACTATTATTATAAAAAGACAAAAAAATCTTATACTTTAACATGAGATCTTGGCACCTAGTCCTACCATAACTCATAAGCAAATATATTTCTATGTACTCGATTGAACATGTTACAGACCTAAACTAAAGTTTTTTTTTTTTTTGCTAATAACTTAAAATTTTAATGAGATAATGCATACTTTAAAAACAAATCAATAAAATATGGAGGAAGAAAAAAACAAAAGTTTGAGCAATGTATAATAATTCATTGCTACATTATTTCTCTTTAAAAGCTAGGGAAAGGGAGGTGCAGAAAATTAACTTGTGGAGCAGGCAAAGCTTCAGCTAAAGAGCAAAGCTTTCAACAAAAACGACAAGTGTCTCTGGTTCATGCACAATCTTGCTAAAGTGAGCAATTTGCGTTGTGACATTTGAGTCCGAGGGTCCATTGATAGCCATTGAAGCAATCAAAAGTAGAACATGCCAAACCCTCCACATTTTTGTCTATCTCAAAGAGGTCCCACTTTCTACCACAACAGAAACTTGGTATATTTTTTGAATTTTAGGACCCCACACGTTGTTGGTTTTGGTTTGGGGGAGGGGGGAAATTAAGGAGAGTTGTTGTAGAGTTTCTTCAGTCAACAAGTGGACCGTTTGGTTTGAAATTGGACCATATGGCAAGATAGAAACAATGACAAGGAAACTTGAGAGTCACAAAACACCGTAAGAAGATACAATTATTCAAAGTTTGGTTGTGCTGGCTGGTAGCTATAGTATTGGTCATTAAATTTGGGTCCTCTTTGACATTATTTTTGGTTAGCTATAAAAAGCCACTCAAGTAGTTCTTACATAGGAAATAGATTATATTTCCTTTCCTTAACGTCGTGCCACTAAGAAGAGAATCAGTAATATCTTACTTTAATTGGTAAGAGCTTTTTTTGGGACCATGGGTAACTCGGCATTATATGTGAGCAGGTAAATAATGTTATCTTGATATAGTTTTGGACTATTAGACCAATGGTCTTTTCTTGAGTTTTAACGACAAACAATAACTAACACAGTATAATCCCATAAAATGGAGATCGAAAGAAAGTAGAGTGTACACAAATTTTACCTCTATTCAGTGAAGACAGTTCTTGAGCTTTACGAAAAAAGAAAAAGACTTTGTTCTAGCAAAAGCTATTTGGCTAAAAGTCAACCTTCTACAACATATAAATTGCATTATTCGTGTAAAAATCTTTTTTACAGAGCTCGGTGGATCGCCTGTCGACTTAATAGGTGGTGGTATCACACACTTCCCCGAAGAAACTATATGTGACACTAAGATGAAATCAAAGAAAATGTGATTAATAAGCCTCTTATCTTATTTGTTGTAGGAATGAACAACATGTCCTGCATTCTTTTATTGTATTTGGTGAAAAAACCATTCTTTCTTGCCAATGCACAAAACCATGACTTATCTATCACCAACTATAATTAGGGTATTATTTGGGCGAGTTGGGTTAATTTTGGACGAGTTTAAATAAGCTGAGACAATAAATAAGCGGATTATTTGACCCGTCCAAAAGTAATTTGGATTGATGAGTTGGGTCAAGTTGGGCTAAAATTAGGATAATAGTCCAACCCCGCCCAACTACTACCAAGCTTTAATTAATGTGTACTCTTTTCTTATGAATTGTTTAATTATCAATAAGACTTTTTTTATTTTATTATTTTCATACTAACATATCAAACAAAAAAATAATATTTTTAAAAGATATTTTAACAAAGTTACTCATTGATCAATTTGGACTAAAAATCAGCCCCTTTAGACGAGCTGAATTGGGTTGGGTTGGGTTGAGTTTAACAAATGGGCGACCAGCCCAACCTTCGACGGATTGGCGGGTCAAATGAATTTTAGCTCAAATTAGCATCCCTAGCTATAATTGGGAGCTGTCCTGTCCAATCATCATTTTCCCTCATCTTGATTCCGGCCACATCTGGCTTTCATTATTTTCAACTAAACAAAAATAAAGACGCTGTAAATTTAAAAAAGTAATTAAAACAGATTCGCATCCAGAAAATAAGGACAAATATAAGGAATCTTTAGTCTATGCAGTAATACCTGTAACTTAGCAGACTCCCAAGCAAGAAATAATCAATTAAAAATTTCCAAGTAAGAACTCCAGGATTGATGTCAACAGCAGGATGGAAACAAGAAAAACTAGCTACCTCATGTTATGTACAACTCTTCAAGATTTATTCATAACAACGATCTGTCACTGCCAATATTCTTTCCCTTCATCTATCTGATAACAAAGAAGCTTTTAATCTGAAAATTTCCCTATTTTATCTCCAAGTCCATGAACTCATCTTTACCTTCTCTTCAGGTCTTGAAATTCCCTGAAAATGCAAAAGAAACAGAGCACACTATAGTTTTAGATAATATTATTGGCGGGGCAGAGCTATGGTGGCGGAACGGGGTCCATCACCGTAATATAAGGTCAAAATTATTTTTCATAAATAAATAGGAGATGTCTATTTACTTTTTAACAGTATAATATTTCGAATCTACTTAGTAAAAATGTTGGCTCCATTAATCGGTGGGGGTGGGGGAGAAAAGTATGATGAAGAAAATCAAAGACATACACGAAAATGGGATCGAACATTTTCATCTGTTCTGTTAGGTGAAAACCCAATACTTGAATTGGAGGCACCAACTCTTCTCCTGTAAAATCTGCTAGTAGACTCTTCACTACTTGAAGAAGAGCTTGACGCCAATGAGGGAGGACGAGGCTGATCAGTAGTTGAAAAAGACAAAGGAACCACTTGATTATCACCATCATCTTCATCACTGCTTCCATCATCATCATCTTCTTCTTCATCTGTATCATTATGATCAAGATCATGATCTACCCCATCATTATTTCTGTGAAAACATGCCTGGCAAACTGAAACAGTGGGACCGAGTTTAGAGCCAGAGCCAGTCCATGGGGTAAGTGATTGGCAAGAATTGCACAGAAGATTTCTTGAATGCTTAGCCACAAGGAAATTAGCTGCGTGAACTCTGGCATCACAATCCCAACAAAGACTGGCTTGATCTGATTCACAGTACACTCTTGCTGTACTATTGCATAACTCGCATTTCTTCATTGCTTTCTTTAGCCTCTTCTGTAGAAGCACTTCACTGAATTATCACACATATAAAATAGAGGCTAAAGAGAGAAAAGATTTTTAATTTTGCTATCTGAATTTTGAGTCAATCCTTAGGTCTCTGGAGACTGTTAAAATATGATGTTACGTACAGAAATATAAATGTGTACAAAACTACAACCCTCAGTTGCTATTATATAGAGGAGGTCAAAAAACTCATCAGTCACATCACTAACCCCCCGCAACCCCAGGTCATCAACCACATCCCTTTTCCTTTTTTAAGTTTTGTTAGTGTCTAACAACTGTCAAATTACTAAAAATAGATTTTCTCAAGTTTTACGCTAATTCTTGAGCCAAGCAAAGATCTAGACTAGTTTTGGGTGTGGTATTGTGGTTTACTTAATGGATAGGAAAGGACTTGTCTCCCCTAAGGTTAATGGCGTAAGCAGCACAAACGAGGACCACTGGTTCAAAATATTTTTGAGTTTAAATTTTGTGCAATCTCAGTGTTTTATACCATTTAATTAAGTATGCAATTACATTACTAATAGTGTTTACAGGGCACGTGGGGATGTCGTGAATTTGATATCAAATTGCAATTTTCGGCAATTTTTGAATAAGTATTCACTAACACTTTCTGGACCTGAAATTTTTTCTTAATCATGTTTTCTCGTCTTTCATTTATCACTTGTATACGTACATCCGTACATGTCTACCAAATTCAAATGACATATTTTTTCTTCCGTTCAATCACATCTCTCCACCCAATAACTAGATTAATTCTAATTAAGAAAAATGTTTAGGGACGGTGTAAACGTGAATAACTGCAGAGCATACCCTGCTTGGATTTGAAAAATCTTTGTGAAAATTAACCGCGTCTGTGTTGTAAATTGAAGACTTAGCAACCTCGGGCTTCGGAATCTATCAAAATGTTATGGAACTATAGAGAATAAATAACACTAATCTTTTCCGGTATTATTTTATGAAAAGTTCATTCAAACAATCAACTTTTTTCCCAAATATATTTTCTGCAACGTAAACTTTTTAAGAAGAAAATAGACGAAAACCGAATACAAATGGCATCATAAATAGGTTTGTTTGCCTGGTTTTTTCGACGGACAAGGATGAGTTATGGCCCAGCATAGTGACAATGATGTAACTTTGGGGGTCCAAACAGAATAATAATGTCGTAGAGTATTGCTAAAACGTCCATAAAAACTTTATTTTTTTTCACTCATAAAACGATAATGAACATCATAAACTTTTGATGAATTGACGAGTAGATGCTTTGTTATACAACCACAGTAACGTGGGAGAAATTACCACATCGCCGTTTAAGATGCAACCGTTGGTTTCTTAGAATATCGATTTTGGAATCCCAGTACTTAATCAAAAATAAATAATACGTGGTATTCGTTTTACAATAGCATTTACAGGTTTGTCTTTATAAATATTTTGTTTGTCAAGCCAATATAGCAAAGGGATGATCTGACGCTGATTTTTGTGCAAATAATCCATTATGCTTAGAAATGTGTTAAACACGTACATGAATTTTGGATTTCATAAGTTTATACTACATCTTTTACTAGTTTCTCAATCCATAGATTTATTCGATTGAACAAGATTTCATATGTGAGTTACTGTTTTTTTCTACTGAACTCTTATTAACTCTATTACAATCACAGTCAACTTATTCGATACAATGTGAAAAAGGAAGTGTGGCTTGCTGCTATCACATGCTTCTTATATTAAATTGATCCATGGATTGGGACTTATCTGTATATTAATTAAGGTTATATTCTTATACAATATAAGGAGAGACATGAACAAGGAGCTAGAGAGGGAAATTCGGCTAAATCTAAAACAAGGATAACATATAGAAACCATGGCCCACGCATCTATGGTTGTGGCTGGGGAATGCTGAGGCCCATGCTTTTATAGGAACAAACTTTTTATCACCCAAAGAAATAATAATGCGTAGCCTCCATGCTCAAGTGTATGGTTAGGTCCATGTCTACATATATGGTTTTTTAATGTCCCAACCTAATTTCAAATGTTTCTTTCATTCTCTACATAATACACCAAATATTAAATGATTTCTCAATGCAAATACTTTAATTTGATACGGAATGATGTCTCTTGGTGGGGTGTCATTTAAAAAAAGAAAGAAAAAAGAATCACTCACACTAATATTTACATCAAAT
This sequence comes from Nicotiana obtusifolia, assembly GCA_002018475.1. Taxonomy (NCBI): domain Eukaryota; kingdom Viridiplantae; phylum Streptophyta; class Magnoliopsida; order Solanales; family Solanaceae; genus Nicotiana; species Nicotiana obtusifolia. Next base: position 93,271 of record MCJB01031695.1, read on the forward strand.
CATATTACTCACGAAGCATAGTTAACTAATAAATTGAAAATACACACATTAATTAATTATGAATAAATGATAAAAATGTATCTAGAATATATATGTCATATTAATCTTTAATTTGGTATAAATACCGAGTATGATTTTCGTGCCATCTCCATCTCCATCATCCCCTATTTTTAAATTCTTTTTATTCTATTACACATGGAAAGGAAAAGAAATAGTGAGATTCAAACTCTTATCTAAACAACTTGACAGCTTCGTCTGCCACTTGGTTTTCCTCTCGAAGCTGCTTTTGCGTTCGTGTCTAAAACCTCTTAGTTTGAGATGTATTCGATGTGCCAGCCACCATTTATTGGCCCATGAATCAAGTTGGCCATTTACCATATACTCTCGTCGGCCTGGTGCTTTGCACACTTCTCTGTAATAGTGTAGACTGAAGGCTAATTGTCAAACCAAAGGATGGTGCCAAACAAACTACAAGGTCCACAAGTGTCATATGGTCCATTCCAACTTCTCCGTCCACCCTATGTAGCACACAGTTTTATTATTCAACTCTTTACCTCAAAATGTCATATTTATAAGTTTGATTTAGAGCATGTTTAGATTAGTTGGATTGTAAATAGATAATAAACTTGAAATACTGAATCTGATTTTTTAAATAAGTATTTATGTGTTTGAATAAAAATGCTGAAATTAATAATAAGTAGATGATGTATTTGGTAAAAACTGATAAGCGGTTCTTTTTCTAGAATGACTAAATACTTGCCTTATAAGTTTTTTGGTTATTTACCAAATCCATAAATAAGCTAAAAGTTGCTAATAAACTTAGCCAAATACCCTTTTAGACTTTGAATCCCCCAAAAAAGTGAATGAATAAACTCGGGAGAGACTAGTATAGAATCTACTTATTACTTAATCTTCACTAATCACAAACAGAAACGAGGGTTATTTCAAAGGACAAACAATCAATTTCTTTTGTGTTCCTTTACTTTAGGATAGGTTTCTGCTTTGTTTTCTTTTTTGTTGTTGTGTCATTAACTGAACTTCCCATGAAGATTTTTAATGTTAGGCCTCACGGGCTGCAACTCCATGGGGCCAGTGGGCTGATTAGGTCTTGGCTGAAAAACTTCAATTTTAAATGGACTGAATCACTGTTAGTCTAACTTTTCCAACTAGCGGGTGGGTTGAACTGGCCCACACTTAAATGCAATATATAAGAACTGTTTGATCATATGGATTCACTGTAGGAGAATAAAAGTGACTTTTTCGTATATATACGAAATTTAAAACTTATTTATTTGATTTATCTAATTTTTTTATTTACTAAAAATAACTAAAGTTCTTTATAATATATAAATAAATTCGGTCAAAGTCTATAATTTATCTACAACTTGAATATAATTTTTTTTGCACAAAAATTCGGTCAAAAACTATAGTTTACATACAACTTGTATATAATTATGTTAGTTGTATATATTTTATAAGTCATTTCTACACTCGACATACAAAATATATACAATTTGTTTAAGTTTGCTTCCTCAAGTTTCAACCTAAAATTTTAACCAAAACCAACTGGAATCTTCACCAAATCGCTCAAAATTGAGATAAACTTCAAAGGATATCCTTAATCATTTGTAACAACATCAAATCTAAATAAATAATAAATTTATAAAATTCAATTTTCGAATTCAAAGCTTTGAAACTTTTAGTGGCTGTCAATGGAATTATTAATGAATTAACACAGTTTGGTTTCAAAACCTTTCTCCCATAAGCGAAAAAGCTGAACAATTTGATCAATGACAATAATCCAACATCATATAGCATCACTTTATTCCTTGAAAAGGAATCCAGAAAGGAACCTCATGAATCAAACATTTTCGTTAAGTCCTATCGCTCCTATATCTATCAAGTTTCTATTTTGGAGGTATCCAAATTTTTCCTTTTGGTTGTGATTATTGTATCTAGTGAATTTTTAAAGAATCATTTGATTGAATAAACAATCAGACATGCGAAGAAAATGAGGGGGAGAGAAAATGATGAGGAAGATTAAATTCTAAAATATTATTTTGTATATAACAAATAAATTGTATATCGACTTCTAATTAAATTAAAACTTCAATATTAAGGTACAAAAGTTTCAAAAGTAGCAATTTATAAGTAAAATTTTAAATATAAAAAGAGGGCGGAAGTGGTTCGCCCATAAAGTTCGAATAGTAGGTACCAGGTAATAAAAAAGTCAAACAAAATGCTGGAAACCTAAATGAGGGAAAGGAGAGCCAAACCCAAAATTAAAAATTGTTAACCAATTGAGTATGATGGATCTTAAAATCCAAATGTGCACGCAGGTTGGAATTCCCTTCATAAGAATGCGCTACATATATTTATGCCCCTTAAGTAACATAATAGAGGTAACTCTAGAATAATAGGTAATTCTATAACGTTAGTTTTTGAATGCAATAAACATTAAAGTTTTATTTTATTGTAAATTAAGAGGTGATAAAGTGGACATAATGATACATTTATTGATACATTCAAACAACTTAGGACATTTTTTTTCTGCCCTTGCATGCAATCCAGTCTTCTTCAGCTATCAAGTATGATAAGGTGGAATACTTTGTTCATTTCTGAAAAAATTGCTGGGATCCACCTTACTCTTTACTTTAGCCAACCTCTCAAAATTGCCCTTGAAATATTTTTCACCCCAGATTTTGGCCTTGGAATAGCTATAGTCCTCTTCATTTGTTCCAAAATCAAGGTCCCTGTAATTCAGATAAGCAGTTCTTGGAGATTTTGCAACATATGGTTCCATTTCCTTATAAAGTTTCCTCATCCATGCTATCTTCTGACTTGATACACTCTCACTATTATCACCCCAGTTGACCAAGTACTGAATATTATACAAATTACCCTTTCTATGCGGGAATGGAATTTCAGATTCTGAAATTTCATCTAATTTTCCACCTAAGGGCTCCATTATCATCTGAGGTCTTTCTTCTTCCAAAAACAATTTTTCTACCATTTTCCAACCTTTTTCTGGAACTAGAGTCTTCACAAAATCAGATGTAGCTTTAAAATAATTCTTCTGTGTTGGAATACTCTTTTCTAGCAAAACTTCTAGTGGCTCATTTGTTCTTCTACCATAGAAATACAAGACCGATCCAATCCACGAAGATTCGCGACATTCTTTTTTAATGCAAGGTCTGTTACTACAGTCCACAACAGGCTCTCGAAAGCAATCTTTTTTCTGCAAATCAAATTCAGGGAACTTATCTTTGAGCAATGGAATTAACTCATCAACTGGTCCAAGATATAGTGCTTGAAAAAAGATTTCAACATACTTCTCATTCCCTGCTCCATCATTTTGTATAACTACTCTGATCAACAAATCATCAGGTAATTGATGTCCAATTTTTTCCCATTTTTGGAGGAGATTTTGGTTACCCTCTAGCCTTTTGTAAACTGTGAAAGAAGTAACCTTCTCTGGAACACGAACAAGTTTGACTTTCCATGCAAGAATGATACCAAAACTTGCTCCTCCACCTCCTCTGATTGCCCAAAATAAATCTTCTTTCATTTTCTTTCTATCAAGGATTTTTCCATTGACATCCATTACACGAGCATCAATAACATTATCTGCTGCTAAGCCAAATTTTCTCATCATAGTACCAATCCCTCCACCACTAATAATCCCTCCAGTGCCAATACTGAAACAAACACCTCCTGCAAAACCATGCACTTTACTTTTTTTGGCAATTGCATAGTAAAGTTGGCCAAGGGTTGCTCCTGCTTGTACCCAAACTGTCTCTTCTTTTAAATCAACCTTGATATCATCAAGATTGCTTAAATCAAGCATGACAAAAGGGGTTTTAGACCTAAAGGAAATTCCTTCATAGTCGTGGCCACCACTTTTTATTTTAATTTGCAAGCCTAGTTTTTTACCACAAAGGATAACAGGCTTGATTTCTGATTCTTTCCTAGGGGAGACAATTAAGAGGGGATGTGAAGTATTCAACCATCTGGGGTTCTTTTGAGCGTATTCTAGGATAGATGAATAAGTTGGAGAGTTTGGGGTGTAAATGTTTTTGGTATTGTTTTTAGAGTATTTGGAAATACAGTGGAGAAAATCTTCTTGGGAGTAACATTTTGCCAAAAAGAATGAAAAGAGTAAAAGAGAGAGAATTTGAAGGCTACGCATTTCTTTGGATGAAAAAAAAAGCATAAGAGGTATCATGCAAATTTGAGAGATTAGAATGGACTTTCTATAACGATATATAATGAGAACGAATGAGCTATCATACTATGAGAGGAAAGAAGATGAATTTGCTCATCACTATATCCTTTCGAATGATCCATATTTATAGAATACTTTATAGTGTAAATCTACTTATCTAGATTTATGCAAAAGTTTACGGAAAAAAAAGATTATTCAACAGCTTGACTTTGACTATAGGCACATGAAAGTACAGACTCAAAATCCAAGTTTTTAGCTGGCAATATTTGTTATTTTTTAATACAGATGCTTTTCTGACGTAGCAAAATTAATATATGGGAGAAATATTAGACTTTATAAATTGTAAATAGACTTTCCTAGTTGCTATGGTTCCCATATGTTGAAATATTAATGTGATTGAAATTATTATTGCATATTTAAATAGTGCAAGCTGCCGGCAAGTTGCAAGAAGTTATATTTGACTTTTACTTACGTTATGTGTCGTGTATTTCCAGTTTATAACTTGCAGAATATTTACTAGACAACTAATTGTAAACAAATTATAAAGTCTCAATTTATATCTAATAGTTATAATTATATTAAATTATAGTAATAATGATAATTGATTTAGAACTATTAAGTCTTTATCTTAGTTATTCCATTTCCGAGCATTTCGGTAGTAGCTGCTTTGTTTTGATTGTTTACTAAGTTAAGTCTTTGAATTATAACGTGTCAAACATCTTTGCTTCATTCGTCCATCGCAAGCTCCTCATGGTTATCGGGAAAAATAGAATTGAAAAAAGTATTTGCTAATGGACGTGACTCGGGAGGTAAGTTGTCACCAGCCAAATTGAAGGGCCATGACTGGCATCCGGGCTATATCTGTCGAGCACCATCGCTCACATTTTATTTAACATTTTTTATTATTTATAAGGGCCGACGAGATTAATATAAATGGTAGCCATGAATCCTAAACAACCAACAATGACAGATAATGGCATGAACATATATATCATGGCCCGACAGGGCTGTCATGAAGCTATGTATAAGATACGAGCTGACAAGCTGCCATGAGAGACTATACAGCAAAAATTAGTCGACAAGGCAATAACTATACATGAGTCGACACTTGTCTACGAGCCTCTACAGGAACATAAGTGCTGCAACATTGCCGGAACAGGGCCCCGACATACCAATAACGTCTATAACAAAAATGCATACCAAGACCACGACAAGTCCGGAGAAGGGATCACGCCAATAACCGCTTAACTGGGTAGCCTACTATGGTAGGGGAGCTTCGCTTGCCTGTCTATCAGGACTTGCAGCACGACATGCAGCGTCCACAAATAAAAGAACATCATTACGAATAAAGTACTGAGTATGTAAGGTAGAAAAACATAAGTAAGAACAGTAATGTAAACAAGGATAGAGAACATACAACCTGTAACATCTGGTACCTCTCAAGGCTACTGACATGAAATGCATGACACACACACGCGCACACACACACACACACAAACACACACACACACACACATATATATATATACAACATAAACTTTTAAAACATACGCCTCTATGGGCATCATCATTATCATACCGTAACCGACCCTAATAGGCTCGGTAAAAACGTACCCCGCCATCATAAGGCTTGGTAGAATCGTACCCGGTCATGTGGAGCTCGGTAAAACCCAACTGATCAGTGGTTGCACAATAGGTGCAGTACCCCGCCGACTATAGCGCGGCTCGGTAGAGTAAAATAGATACATATATATGATGCGTGCTAGACTCATTGTAATCACATTTTGAACCTTTTGGAGTGACGTAAGGTCGGTATCCTCCGTACACATTATTAAGATTAACTCTTCATCAAGAATCATATAAGAATCAGGAAGTACCAACAACATTAATAACATAAGAATAAGAGAAGTAACATCAACATCAATCGTTCCATAAGAAGGGAAACAATGTAAGTACTGCTAGCTTCTAAGAGTGGAGTATCTTTGGAAGGTTGTTCATTACATTATGTACAATAGGAGTCGCGCAAAAGAAGGAAAGGGATAGCGTCACATCCCTTGTATATACTGCCCAACCTCAAGCTATGAAAATGTCAAGGCTCCTTAGTCTACTATAAGAGAAATGACACTATCGTTATCGTTTAAGCGTCGTAGCTATTATGTATCGACCGCAATCTATTTTACAATGAAACGGACAACACCTCCCCTATTTATATGACTTCCCAAAAGTTAACACAATCACCAAACAGCCCAAACAACATCAATAATAATCATATTGAGCCTCCCAAAACAGTCCACCAACTAACAACATTACTAACAAGCCTTTCGATATATATCTCACAAGTTCTAGCTTCAACGACTTAGCCGTAACTTGGATAATCTTAAATACATGTAGGGTAAGAGGTTTCTTACCTTTAAAAATAAAGAACAACTCCAATTTGCCCTTAATTGACCACGAAATATCCCTCCAATGCTTCCACAAGAACAAGGAAGTGAAGCTAGCAATCAATTAGGGTTTTTCGGCACTAGAATCACATAGAAGTTTTGAAATCACCTTGGGTTGATATTAAAACTTGAGGGAGTATTTTAAAGAATATAAAAAACTTAAAACAACCTCCCACACGAGCTGAATACAAACTCAGCAACAATAAGAAGAACAAGAAACTTACTAGCGCCACGAGATTCCCCACACTTAATTTGTGTTGTTTGCCCTTTGTTTTGGTCTTCGATCATGAGAGAAACTTGAGAGAGTGTTCTTAGGGTTCTAAGATCTGAATATACTGAAAACTAATGACTTAAAACGGAGTTGAGGCATGTTATATATATCCATATGTCTTAACCGCCTATGTGGGCCCCATAGAGAGCTGCTTGGCGTAGTCTCGCAAAAACGCGAATATCTCCCAATTCTGAGATCGTATCGACAAACGGTTTAATGTGTTGGAAATTAGACTCATAGATATTCAATTTGGTGGGTAGATCAACCCCCAATTCCAATTAAACTGGGAGAAAAACTTAGTGACATTTGACCTAAAGTATAAGTAAAATTATGAACGTAAGTTGCGACAACTTTTGTCAACTTTTGTTACATAACTCGTTTGAATTCAAGACTTATGAAACGAATATTATATGATTCAAATACCTTAAACACAAACTCTTGGTAATATTAATCACCTCTAGATTTATCCGAAAATACGAGGTACAACATCCTTGATTCGTTTAAATTCTAATACTTGTTAACCACTCTTATATACCCTTGTATCATTTAAGACTAATAGGACTAAATTCTTATCATCTCAAAGATAATCTCTTATCGGACCTACATAGACTAACTTAGGCGTAATCTAACGTATGCAAATATAGGTTGTAACACCCTCCCCGCCTTCAGGAACATTCGTCCTTGAATGTAAGGGTTTACAGGGAGTCTAACTCATTGTGGATTCCGACGGAAATTTTCGGCTGACTTTCCCCTAAAGAATAGACACTAGCCAAACTTGCAAGCAGTTAAACCCAACCTATGGCCTTACAAGGCTATACAAAGCATTATAGATATGTACATTATCTGCATATCACTATTTTGTATTAAGAAAGAGTATTCTCAAGTTATTGCTTACCTCATAGAGACGTTTCTCCTTCTACTGCGTCCTGCGTTCCCCCGGCATCCTCGTTATCTTCAATCTGGAACAAGTAAGGGTATTTAGACTTCATCTCATCTTCTGCTTCCCATGTCATTTCTTTCGTATTAATGTTCCTCCACATTACTTTAACGGAAGCTACATCGTTTGTTCTCAGCTTGCGGACTTGTCGATCTAATATAGCCACTGGCATTTTTTTCATATGATAGATCCTTTGTAACTTGTACATCTTTGATAGGGACGACTCGAGAAGGGTCTCAAATACATTTCCTCAACATAGATACATGAAATACCGGGTGGACAAATTCCAATTCGGATGACAATTCTAACTCATAAGCAATCTGTCCAATTCGTCGAAGAATTTTGTATGGCCCGATATACCGCGACTTTAGTTTACTCTTCTTCCCAAAACACATAACACCCTTCATCGGCGAGATCCTCAGGAAAATCCAATCACTAACCTCAAATTCCAAGTCACGACGTCGGACATCGGAATAAGACTTTTGCCTGCTTTGTGCCGTCTATAGCCGCCCTTGTATCACTTTCACCTTCTCAATGGCTTGGTGAATCAAATCTTGCCCATGTAATTCTGTCTCACTGACTTCAAACCATCCAACTGGTGATCTACATCTCCTTCAGTACAGTGCCTCGTACAGGACCATTTTAATACTGGAATCGTAGCTATTATTGTAGGCGAATTCTATGAGTACCAGATGGTCATCCCAGTTCCCCTTGAAATCTAGAACATATGCTCGTAGCATATCTTCAAGTGTCTAAATGGTACGTTCAGCCTGTCTGTCAGTTTGTGGATGGAATGCCATGCTGAGATTCACTTGTGTGCCTAAACCCTTCTGAAAAGACCTCCAAAAGTTAGCCGTAAATTGAGCTCCTCGGTCTGATATAATAGATAACGGTACACCATGAAGCCTAACAATCTCCTTTATATACAACTTCGCATAATCTTCAGCTTTGTAAGTTGTCTTAACTGGCAGAAAATGGGCACATTTTGTAAGCCGATCAACTATCACCCAGATGGAGTCAAACTTATGGTAAGAGCGAGGTAATCCAATAATGAAGTCCATATTAATCACCTCCCATTTCCAAGTCGGAATCTCTATATTCTAAATCAATCCACCGAGTTTCTGATGCTCAATCTTTACATGTTGACAATTAGGGCTACAAATTCTGCAATAGACTTCTTCATGTTATCCCACCAATACTGCTCCTTAATATCATGATACATCTTGTCGAGCCGGGATGGATGGAATATCGGGACTGATGAATCTCAATCATAATTTTCTCTCGCAACCCTACTACATTAGGCACACATAATCAGCCCTGGTATCTTAGTGCCCCATCTCCTTCGATATCGAAAGCCGTAATTTTACACTACTGAACGCTCTCTCCAATCGTACTAAGGTAGGATCTTCATATTGCCGTGCTTTTACCTCGGCTACCAAAGATGATTCTAATGTATTCTGTACAGTAACACCTCCATCATCAGAGTCTAACAATCTGATTCTCATATTGGCTAGCTGATGAAGCTCTTTCGTCAACCCCTGTATACCTCCCTCAATGTGTACTAAGCTTCCCATTGACTTACGACTGAGAGCGTCTGCCACAACATTGGCTTTACCGGGATGGTACAATATCTCGACATCGTAATCTTTCAGTAATTCAAGCCACCTACGCTGCCTCATATTCAACTCCTTCTACTTAAAGATGTATTGTAAACTTTTGTGATCTGTGTAGATGTCAACATGGACACCCTATAAGTAGTTCCGCCAAATCTTCAAAGCATATATTACTGCAGCCAATTCCAAATCATGAGTCGGGTAATTATTTTCATACTTCTTCAATTGTCTTGATGCATAAGCAATCACCTTCCCATGTTGAATCAATATGCACCCCAAACCTAGACTTGAGGCACACATAACCTTTTGTTCCTTCTGGGAGAGTGAGCACTAGCGCGGATGTCAATCGATTCTTTAGCTCCTGAAAACTACGTTCACAAACGTCAGACCACTGGAACTTGGTAGCTTTCTGTGTTAACTTAGTCAATGGTGCTGACATAAACCCTTCTACAAACCGCCTATAATATCCAGCTATCCCCAGGAAGCTGCGGACTTCTGATGGTGTTGTAGGTCTTGGCCAATTCTTCACTGCATCGATCTTCTGAGTGTCGACACTAATACCCTCATCAGATATCACATGGCCAAGGAATGCTACTGAGTTTAGCCAGAATTCACATTTGGAGAGCTTAGCATATAACTTACAATCCTGAAGGTTCTGTAATACTATCTGCAAGTGGCCTGTATGTTCCATCTCTGAACGAGAATATACCAGAATGTCATCAATGAATACGATCACGAACACATCAAGATAGGGCCTGAATATACTATTCATGAGATCCATAAAAGCTGTTGGGGCATTTGTTAGCCCCAACAACATCACCAAGAACTCAAAGTGCCCATATCTTGTCTGGAAGGCCGTCTTTGGAATATCCTTCTCCTTAACCCTCACCTGATGATACCCTGAATGTAAGTCAGTCTTGGAGAAATACTTGGCACCCTGGAGTTGGTCAAATAGGTCGTCAATCCTTGGAAGTGGATATTTGTTCTTTATAGTAAACTTATTCAGCCGTCGATAATCGATACAAATCCTTAACAACCCCTCTTTCTTCCGCACGAACAAGACTGACGCACCCCAAGGTGAAGTGCTAGGCCTAACGAAGCCCTTATCCAGCAAGTACTTCAACTGCACCTTCAACTCCCGCAACTCTGTCGGGGCCATCCTGTATGGAGGGATAGAGATCGGTTGAGTGTCAGGCAACAGATCGATGCTAAACTCAATCTCCCTTTCAGGAGGAAGACTTGGGAGTTCATCTGGGAAAACATCTGGAAATTCATTGACCACGGGGAATGATTGTAGAGTAGGCGGCTTCGCCTCCACATCCCTAACACGAACGAGATGATAAATGTAACCTTTGAGATCATCTTCCTTGCCTTAAGATAGGAAATAAACCTACCTTTCGGCGTAGCAATGTTCCCCTTCCATTCGATGACCGGTTCACCAGGAAACTGAAACCTAACCATCTTCGTACGACAATCAACATTTGCGTAGCATGAGGCCAACCATTCCATTCCCATTATCACATCGAAATCAATCATTTTTAACTCAAATAAATTTGCCGACGTTTGCCGACTACAAATCATCACTGTGCAACCTCTATATACCCTTCTAGCAATCACAGATTCTCCTATCAGAGTAGATACCGCAGGTGGTTTACTTATTAATTCAGGTTTGATGCCAAACTTATTAGCCACAAAGGGTGTAACATATGATAATGTAGATCCCGGATCAATCAACGCATCTACATCATAAGAAAACACAGACAATAGACCTGTAACAACATCCGGAGATAACTCGAGATCCTGTCGACCTACTAGAGCATATGTTCGATTTTGAGTACCACTCGAACTCGGCACTGCACCTCTACCTCTACCACGACCTGTCGACTGATGAAAACCCCGTACTGGAGGTCTAACTGATGAGGCAGAACCAGACACAGATCCAGTCGGCTGAGCCATACGACCACCTCCTCTGTTAGGACAATCCCGCATTATATGGCCAGGCTGTTCTCAAGAATAGCACGCTTCAGAACCCCGACGTCACAGTCCAAAGTGGGCCTTGCCGCACTGATCACAATGAGGTGTTGGGGGTCTCGTTTGACTAGTATCCATATGATATTGTGAGCCTGATATCTGCGAACTCTGACCTGAACCAGAATAGGTAAATCGATCATACCGAGGCCTCTGAAACTGTGGAGGAGCACTAGCTACAGGTGGTGCCAAACTCCTCGAAGACTGGGGCCTGATGCTACCTCTAAAGTCACTAGAATACCCTGCAACTCTCTCCCTCTTATGCAAATCTCACTAGCTACAGGTGGCGCTTATGATCCTCTAGTGTCTAGGCATAAGCTTGAATACGGGAAATATCCATGCCCTCTACCAAATGAGGCTGTCGTGTACTCATTTATCAGATGTGGTCCAAACCCGTTCACGAACAGATGCACCCTACCTCTCATCTCAGCCACCATATGGGGAGCATACCTTGCTAAAGGATCAAACTGCATACTATACTCTCGCACACTCATATTACCCTATCGAAGGTTCAAGAACTTATCAGCTCTAGCTCGTCGTATCTCAACTGGCAAGTAGTGACGAAGAAAGGCCTCAGAAAATTCCTTCCACATAGGTGGAAGAGCATTCAGACCCCTAGATCTCTCCCAACTATCAGACCAGAAAACTGCTAAATCCCTTAATCGATAAGAAGCCAACTCTACTGCCTCCGTATCACTAGCATGCATAACCCGCAGTGTACGATGAACTTGATCAATAAAAGTATAGGGGTCCTCCTTGGGGTCCGATCCGGTAAACACTGGAGGGTCTAGATTAATAAAATCATGAACTCTCACACTAAGCGGTTTATCAGCAGCACCGGTATTCTGCCTCTGAGCCTGAGCAGCTATCAAGCTAGTCAAAAACTATACCGCACTCCGAATATCCTGGTCTATAGTGCCAGACGGAGGAACTAGAGGTGCTAGATGCCTCCTAATATCCTCTGGAGGAGAAGGAGTAGATGAGGTATGAGACGGCACCTCACTCTGAGGCTCACTTTGGCCTGCTCTGGCTGGAGGCACCTAACTGGTACCCTCTCCTGCAGCTGTATCAAGCCGTCTGCTAATCGCTTGCTTCCTAGTCGAAGGCATCGCTGAAAGAAAACATGGTGAATATTAGAGACGAACACTTACGACTCAACTCTACGCAAGATCTATATTAGGAAGAAGGTAACAACCCTAAATGTCATGTAGCTTCCTGATAATAAATGTGGCGCTCTACACATCTATAATCAAGACTCTACTAGACGCGGCTCATAGACAACCCCATGACAGACTTGCTCTGATACCAAATTTGTCACGACCCAAACTGGAGGGCCATGAATGACACCCGGGCCATACCTGTCGAGCACCAATGCACATTTTATCTAACTTTTCTTATTATCTATAAGGGCCGACGAGATCAATATAAATAGTAGACATGAATCATAAACAACCAACAATGACAGATAATGGCTTGAGTATATATATCATGGCCCGACAAGGCTGTCATGAATCTATGTATAAGGTACGAGCTGACAAGCTTCCATGAGAGACTATACAACAAAAATTAGTCGACAAGGAAATCCAAGTCCCATTTCTGCAATTAGTTGTAGAGCATACTTTCGTTGACTCATGACAATACCTTTGTCTGAACTGGTAAATTCTATGCCAAGGAAAAATGTAAGCTCTCCCAAGTCCGTCATTTTGAACTTCAATTTCAGGTCATTTCTTGTCTTCCAAATTAATTTATTACAGCTTCCAGTCACAAGGAGATCATCAGCATAGATTAACACTATAACCAAATCATTATGTATGTGCTTGGTGAACAGAGAATAGTCAAAATTGCTTTGAGTAAGGCCTAGTTGTAGTAGTGAATCAGTCAGCTTCTAATTCCACTGTCTTGGAGCCTGCTTAAGTCCATATAGAGACTTATGTAGTTTGCAGACTCTATGATTGCCTCCCTGGCTAGTGAACCCCTGAGGGATATCCATATACACCTCTTCTAGAAGATCTCCTTGTAAAAATGCATCGTGTACATCCATTTGGAATATGGCCAGTGCTTGGCAGCAACAACAACAACCATAAACCTAACAATCACCATTTTTGCCACAGGTGAAAATGTCTTAGTGTAATCCTGGCCTTCTTGTTGATTATACCCCTTTGACACAAGTCTGACTTTATATCTCTCTACTGCTTCTGAGGCTGAGTACTTGACTTTGAACACCCATTTACAGCCAATTAGAACCTTGCCAGTAGGTAGATCAACAATACTCTATGTTTTATTTTCCTCTAAAGTCGCAATCTCAGATTTGATAATAGCAATCCAGTTGGGATTTTTGACTGCTTCAAGATAGGTTTTAGATTCCTCAGTAGAGGAGTAAGCACCTAGTGCAATACTAAATAAAGCAGAGATATGATCATAGCTTACATAGTTAGACATATATAGCAACTGTTGGCATTTCCTTTGCCTTGAGTAACATAATCTTTCAGCCAAAGAGGTGGCTTGCTAACTCTAACTGACTTTTTGCTTGTGTCTGATGCAGGCTGTGTGGGAGCATTATGCACTATTCCATTGGGCATTGCATCCATAGGGATATTTGGCATATGTTTTGAATTAGAAGTAGCAGAGAAGTCTAGTACAGGAAACAATGAAGTAATTGGAGTGCCCAGGTATTGAAAAGGAAAAACATCTTCCTTGAACACCATCTCTGTCACTCCTCTTTTCAACAAACTTTATTAAACCCTTTTGATGGATAAAATGCTTAATAAAAACTCGAAAAGGGGTTTTCAATTTTGAAAGTGACAAAGATGGAATTTAAAAGGAAAACTTAGAGTCGCCACCTGGCAATTGGTTCCGGTGTGCCAGGCCACCATTTTTGAAAATATTTTTTTTTTCTTTTAAGGAAAAGTTGGACTCAAAGCCAAGTTGGCACCAGAGATTTGGGAAAGGGGGTTCATTTGACTTGGGGAGAAGGTGTTAGGCACTCCCCGAGTCCCGTGAAAGTCACGGTTGCGTACTCAATTTAGTTGGCTTTTAAGACATTCGAATTGAGATAAAAATAAACACAGAAAAAACAAACAGACAGGAGATTCGAGGTCGTTCCCACCTAATAAAGAAGAAAAATAGGACTAAAATACAATGAGTTTCACTTTTGGCCTCCAAATACAAATACCTCGGGGCATTCCCCGGAATGTCATATACACAAGTCCTTCGGGGCATTCCCCGAGTAAATTTAACTAAGGGAACGACTACTCACCTCAAAAATTAATAAAATATCCTAGTATTGCCTACCCAAGTGTGATCGGCCTAAACATGCCACTAGCGAGCAATGTGATAAAATAAAAAAAAGAGATCTAAAATAAAAGAAAAATAAAAGGTCGGTTCATGGCCTTATTCTTTTAACTTTCATTTCATGTACTTAGCCAAACCCGATCTTAAGGCATGCGAATAAATTAATCACTAACGGGCTTTGGCCTTTCCCACACCCACGACTTAACTCATCATCCATATTATCCATTCAAAATATCCACATACAAATATAGTACTTCATATAGAAAACACAAGAAAAGAAAAGAAAAATATAACAAAATCGATGAGACAACAAATGAAACAAAATTAAGGATTGGTAGATCAAAGTATGCTAAGAGCCATGGCTTTTGTTCCTATGAAATTCACATCAAGACATCCGAGGTAGCATTGGAAATCATCGAAAATCTAAACAAGAGAAGAGATGTGGTGACGGATGATTCATGATGTGTCGGAGAATTTCGGCACATTTTGATACTAATTGCTTAGATTTTAACTTGTTTTAAATGCAATTTCCCTCGGTATTTTAGTATTTTTGCAGAATATGAGTTTAAGGACCTAAGAGCACAGATAATAGTTCAAAAGCCACAAAAAGACAAGAAAAGAGCAAAAAGGCATCGCAGATGTGGATATGCTATCGCAAAACCCACATGCGAGCCGCATATTGCACACGGAGATCGCAGACCAAAACAGAATCCTGGGCAAAGTTCAATGTCAAAAATGCAGTCTCATCTGCGATGGCATAACGTGTTTGCGAGCCGCGAAAGATACCGCAAACCAAACATGAAGTCTACTGAAGGAAGAAAATGCGATGCAAGATGCGGTCGCATTTCTGCAATGCGGACCGCAAACCATGAATGCGGTGAAGGCGAAACTAGGGTTACAATCTGCGATAGACATGTCAAAAATGCGGACCGCATGTCTTTTATGCGACAGAAATGCGGTCGCATATTCAACTTCAGGGCAGATTGGTCCGATTTTTGTCTCGATTTTTCTTGTTGGGTTATTATATTTGACATCGACCGCTTTACACTATTTATTAAAGTGTAATTTGAGCGTATCAATTCACAGGATTAACAATCTCGTTTAATAAGAACCAACTAGGAAATATGTTGAACGAATATATTTTCACAACCTAGTATTTTAAAAGCTAGTTTACCCATTCAAAAAAGTAATCAAACTCTCCAAGTTGTTTACTATGACCAAATGTTGAAACATTTTTCTTGCAAAGGAGTTAATTACCCCCAAATATAAGATAAATTCCTCAAGAGGCAATCTTAGGCATACTTATTGTACTTATAACATTATTCTCAGACATTGAATGACCCACTTTCATAAACAATCGAATCTTATACAGACACTAACTCCGCACCAGGCACATCTCGACACAAAGCCAGTTCACAAGGTCAAACAATAGTTCGTATTCATGATCCAGCAAACACTCAAGGAAAATATGACACCAATTTCATTTTTTTTTTAACTTTTAACATGCATGGTCAAGCTACAAAATTCTCATCTAATAAGCTCAGGAGACGAACATGAAAAATTTCGTCAATTGCAACACAAGAGATCAAGTGCAACCAACAGTCCAATACCAACTATCAAGTGACAAAATAGAATTATCAAAATGACGAAAACAGCAGTATCGAACGATGAAAGCAGCAGTATCAAACGATGAAAGCAGAATTACCAAAATGACGAAAACAAAAATATTAAATGACGAAAATAGAATTATCAAAATGACGGGACTAGAAGTATCAAATGACGAAAACAGAATTACCAGAAACAAATTCCCATGGCTCTATCATACTTTAATCATACCAAATAAAATAAGCGAGAATCAAGAAATGAACCTGAATGAGAGTTCGTAATTGTTTTTGCTCGGAATCACTTCAAGTGAGTACAACAGCGTAAAGTTGAAATGAACATAAATACAGCAACATGGATCACGAACCACTGCACTCGACCTCAACAAGCCTCGGACAGAGAATTCTAATTGGCAACTGGAACCTCAACATAAAATATGACCCCAAACCAATTTCCAAACTGTTAGACCAAAATCTTTCTCTATAATGAATAAAATCAAGGGGTACAGCAGCTTCGATTCCGCAAAATCTGACCGAGAAACAGCAACAATTTCTAACAAAGAATCGCGACCAAAATCCACGAACGGACTTCGAACGCCACCGCAAATCTCAAGCTGGACACAAACTCAGACCCAAATTTCAATCAAACTCTGATTTTGCAACCAAAATTGAGATTGAAAAGAAGAAACATAAAAAGTAAAAGAGAGATATATATATTTTTTGTTTTTTGTTGTTTTCTGGAGTTTTAAAAGAATCGAAAAATAAGAAAGGAAGCTTGAAGAATTCTTAAACCCTAGTTCCTCTCAATTTTCTCTCCGAATTCGTGTCTAAAAATCTGAACTTCACCTTAATATAACTTCTTCTTCCTTCCTTATTCCCCAAGAAATCCTAAAATTTTAAGAAAAATCCATAGAATCCCCAAAAATCCGAAAATTCCCTAAAAAACCAAAAATCCTCTGATTTTTTGTGTGAACGATTTTTGGGACAAATGGAAGACCAAGATTGATTCACAATCAATCCACGGCTCCCATTCATCCAAAAAATCGTCCTCAAATTCGCGTGAAATGATGAGAACATCCTCGTTGTCAGAGTTTGTTGTTGATTCGGGTGATGTGGAAGGGATATAAGAGGGGGAGGGGGACCATGAGGGGACCATCGCTTACGTGAATGGCCGGATTTTAGACCATTTCCGGCGGGTTTGGGAGTGGGGCGCCGCGGGGG
>MCJB01031695.1:110943-121666 GCA_002018475.1 Nicotiana obtusifolia
TTTTAGGGTTAGGGTTAAGTCATAAGAGGGGTTTTCTATGTGGGTGGGGATTAATGTAGGTCGTTGGATGAGAAGAGATGAAGGGCTAGGATTAAGAGAAGAGATGGGGCGGGTCGGCGGGTTGGGTTGGGGTTGTTGAATTTTTTGGGCTCCAAAATTTATAAAATTGGGCCAAAACAAAGCTGAAAATCCAATTTAAATACCTACAAAATATAAAACTTTTAATTGAATTAATATTATTAAAGATAAAAGCTAAAAAAAATAAAAGTTAAAACTATTTTATGTATTTTCAAGGATTATATTAGAATAATAAATAAAAAGTAGGTTGAAAGTAATATGCTTTCTAGAATTCCTAATATTAATTGAAAATAAAATGAAACCATTTTTCCTTCTTTTTTTTTAAATAATTTCCAATTTTCTTTGTGTTTTTCAATTTTTGTGCCTAAAAATAGAATTAAATTTAATAATAAAGTGAATTCATACAGAAATAAGCTCAAGTAAAAATTCAAAGGTAATTCTAATGCGTGGGTCAAAAATTACATGTCTACAATCTCTACCGACTAAGAAGCTCCTTGAGTGAATAGTATACATCTTATACCCCTTCTGTGTCATAGAGTAGCCAAGAAACATAGTAGGGACTGCCCTAGGAGAGAATTTATCTGCTTTCCTCAGATCAGTAACATACCCTAAGCAGCCAAACACCTTTAGATGATCTAAACTGGGAGACTTACCATGCAGCATTTCAAAAGGAGTTTTAGTTTTGCCTTCGAGAGATGAGGTAGGCAACCCATTAATAAGATGTACTGTTGTGAGCACACACTTACCCCAAAATTAGTGGAATTGCATCTTGAAACCTCAAGGCCCTAGCTACATTTAGAATGTGCTTGTGCCTCCTTTCTACAACTCGATTTTGCTGTGGAGCGTAGGTGCAAGAACTTTGATGAACTATGCTTAGACTCTGTAGTAGGCCTGTTATCTGAGTGTTAAAAAACTCACGATCATTGTCAGCTTTTAGAAACTTTACTGTGGAGGAGTATACATTCTTAACCATTAGAAGGAAATTTCTGAGTGCAACAATGACTTCAGCTTTGGAAGGTAAGAGAAAAATCCAGATATTCCTGGAATAATCATCTACCAGAGTTAGAAAGTACCTTTTTCCATCATGAGCAGATACTCTATATGGCTCCTAGACATCACCATGAACTGTATGAAAGCAACTAGTAGAAATAGTAGTACTCAAAGGAAATGGTAGCCTTGTTTGTTTAGACAAAGGCCATGCTGTACAATGTTTATCAGAATTTGTACTTCAATAGTCTGAAACACAGGTAATTTCTTTAGAACATCAAATGGCACATGGCCTAATCTCTTATGCCACAATGCTACATTTATTCTACCATCCTTCTCCTTATTTTATTCACAGCAAGTAATGTTGACATGTCCTATCCTAAACTATCCACAGACTGCAGTCTACTGTTAGAAGTGAGAACATATAGTCCACTATCTTCCTCACCAATCCTCTTCACCTTGTCAGATCCTGAAAAATGCAGAAATTAGGAAAGAAACAGACTGCACACTTCAACTCTTTGTTATCTTTGATATTGATAAGTTGTACTTAAACTCTGGATATGCATGATATTAGTTATCATCTGTCCAAGGAAGGTATAAGCAATTTCTTTATGCTTAACAGTGGCTAAATATCCAGTAGGTAGGCGCACTTTTCCTTCTCTAAACTTATCACAAATTTTAGAGTCAGTCAATGAATTCAGATTTCTAACCATATGATTAGAGGCTCCTGAGTCTATTATCCATTTTGTGAAATCAGCATCCTTATTAGGGACATCAGTAACAGTTGTAGCATCATTGTCCATACCTGTTGCCATAGCAGTAACAGTTGTAGCATCATTGCCATAGGAGCTGCAGAATCTGTGATTATCGTTCTCGTGTGAAGTAAGACACTACCACCGAGTTACTCTGATTCTGACTATAAGATGTCTCTCCCGCAGTTGAGGTGCTTCCTGCAAAGTTAGCTGTAGTACCTCCAAAGTTTCCTCCTGTTGGACCAAGGTTTGAAGCTTTAACTGTGTTCCCAGCATGCACACCTTGACTGTCTTTTACAAAATTCCCTGTAAGGTTGTACTTCTTCTTTGACTTGAAGTCTGGTGGGTAGTCATTGAGCTTGTAACAAGTCTCTCTAGTGTGACCTTTGAAGTTACAATAGTCACAGTACATAGTGTTTTTTCTTGTCCTGAAATTGTTCATTGAGTTAGGACCTCCTTTGCTGGTAAATAAGGCTATGTTCCCATGGTTGTAAGCTCCACTGTTGCCACTGCTGAACATAGTTGTGTTCTCCTGATTGTCAACAGCATGTGTAGGTTGCTAATGATCGTCTACTCTCCTCAAAGATGATCATAACATAGGCTTCGTTTATGGTAGGAGCAGGGGACATCATCATAACTTGATTACTGGACTGGGCATATGACTTATTTAGTCCCATAAGAAATTGCAAAAGTATATGAGATTCAAAGTGTTCAGCATATTTTTTCGACTCCTCACAACCACAACCAAGACAAGGCATTAAGGCATCAAATTCTGCCCAAAGCTGCTTCAATTTTGAGAAATAGCTGGACACAGAGGAGATTCCTTGAGACAATCTGGCTATCTGTCTATATAGGAACAAAACTCTAGATCCATTTACCTTGTCAAAACTCTCCCACAAGTCATGCAGTGATGGATCAAATTTTGACTTAGAATATCTACCATCAACGAATCCTAATTTACTTTTTTCGAGTAAACTAATTCGCATAGAGGTGCTCCATAAAGCATAGTTTTCAGGACCAGTGAGTTTGATCGAGATTAAAGAGCTACCTGGAGTGTCATAAGATTGCAGCAATAGTGGATGATGTTGATCCACTGTTGGAATTGGTGCGGTGACTCGATCAGGTGCTGGTGCAAAGCTGGTATCCAATCCAATGCTTGCATTCAAGCCAGAGCTACTGCCTCCTACCGCCATTGATGAAGAATTCTGAAGCTCGACTAAGAAAGAAAATAGGAGTTGATAAATTCAATCGCTCAACCCTAGAATCGAGGAATTGAGATCAACTGAACAACAAACTTGACAAAGACACTTGAATCCAGAGTGAGGAAGCAGAAACAAAGCTCGGATCTACATCACAAGCTCTGATACCATGATCAAATCTGGATCAAGCACTCACTGATCAAAGGAAGAAGATAATGAAGAACAGAGAGAAAAAATTAGCAGGAGAAACGAGCCGCTTTCTCATTGAATTAATTGAGCTACAAATTCAATGTATAGCTTATATATACAATTAACCACTAACTGCTACTTTAACTTAACATCTGTGTACAGCTGTCACCACTAACTAACTAACTAACTGACTGCTAACTTCTTAACTAACAGCTCTCACTCTTCAACAGTAACAACACATGAGTCACAAAAACAGGAAAAAAGAGTCTAAGTTATATACATCATCATCAGTTTGAGATTCATGTATATCTCATATGTATAGTTCGGGGCTCTTTTGATCAACAAAAATGCGTATTACTTTTTAAAAGAAAAAACAACTTCTCTTTTCAACATGAAAAATCAACTCCTCTATACCAAACAAATTTGAATAAGTTATATGAACACTCATTGTCCATGTATTTAAGCTCGATCTCAGACAAAAATGTTACTTACTCCGTTTCAATTCAGATGAGGTAGTTTGACTCGGCACAGAGTTTAAGAAAAAAAATGACTTTTGAAACTTATGGTCTTAAAAGTTTTGTGGGGCCATAGTATTTGTGTGGTTATAAAAACTTCCCATTAAGAGTACAGTGGGTAAAATGTAGAGTTTAAAGTTGAATTATTTCCAATTGTAGAAATGTGTCATTCTTTTTGGAACGGATTAATAAGGAAAGTATAACATCTAAATTGAAACACAGAGAATATTATTTTAAGAAGAAAAAAAAAAGTAAACGTTGAACTTGAACTGGCATATAAATACTCAATACAACAAACGTTTTCCAAACTAACATTAATTCGTCAGGAATAAGTTGTAGAGTGGGATGATAAAGAAAAGAAAGAACAAGCGTTTATTTGCACCCTCGCAGAATTGGTATTACTGGATTACGCTGTGCTTCTTTTGTTCCGAGAAAGCCATCTAATTTTCAATGTAAAATCAAACATCCATTCCTTGATTTAACATATTTAAAATGACATAAAAATTAATTATGAAAATGAAAAGTGTCTGATTTTTTTTTTATATGTATAAATTATTTATTTCTTTAAATAATTATGGTGTCGTGCAAAGAACACGTAGAAGTATCATAGAATAAAGGGTTAATTACATTAAATACCCCTAAAATCTGACTCAATTTCGGATACACCTTTTTTTATTTATAATCAAATATTTATACCTCCTATACTATGGAAATCCTACACAGACATTCCCTATTAGGTATATTTATAACTAAGTATATTAAAATATAATTGTTAAAGATAAATTAAATTAGAAGCAAAAGGGTTTTCTCATTTATATTTTAGTTTTTGTTTTATTCTTCCATTTCAAAATTATATTAGATTTACTTTTCATTCATTTCATTATATAAGAGCTTTATATATTGTTACAAAATAGGGATAAAAATATTATTTAAGAGTTTTGAAAGATAAAAATATTTTGCCACATACGTAAAAATTGTCTAAGCAGGTAATTTGTATTCATTTCCTATTTAAGAGTTACAAAAGATACATATTTCAAAAATATTTATTCTCTTTTTTAATCAAAGGTATAAATAATGATAAAATTTCATAAAAAAATTAAATAGAAAATAAAACTTTTTATTTATAGTTTTAGTTTGTTGTCGTTTCAAACCAATTACAATAGTGTATTTTTCTAAGTGAGAAAGAAGAGCTGTTTGACATTATATGTTAGAACTTATTAAAGCTCGATTCACATCATTGCGTTCGATAAAAGAAAGTTGGAAGCTCAAATATTTTGAAAAGCAAAAATAATTTAAAGATGCATTTGTTCCTATGCTATAGTTAAAAATTCTTGACAATATCAAGCTAAAAGTATTAAAAAAATTGTGTAGCTTCAATCCGAATAAAAAGAAATAATTAAGGAGATTAGATAAGACGTGCGCTAAATAAGGAGACTTTCCTCGTTACAAATTTATATTTTGCACGATTAACTCTGAAAATAGGCATATCCAAGTACTTAATCTATGGGAGAAGAAATTGCAGTAAAATATTTGAAACCCAACTTCATTTGAAGCGGCATTCGATCAAGTGCATCAACCACCCTAATAGACTTCTTTCGTAACAATGAGATATTACGTATAAGGATACACATAATATCAATATTTTAGTCGATTAAAAACATTCATTTAGAATTTCGTGGAAGAAGGGTTATTCAGTTTCGAAAGGAAACTAAAGGTCAAACCTAGGATTTAACATTTAATATATATCAAATCCAGAAGTGTAGTTCTTAATTACTCAAAGGAAACTTTCCGTTTAAGTAATAAACATTGTTGTGTCTTCTTTTTCACAACTGCGTATGGAGATACTTGACAATTGAGATTGAGCCTAAAGAGTCAGAAATGATATTAATTATAATAGTAAAATCACATGATTCGAAATTTGAAATGATCGGAATAGTGATTATTAACTACTGTAATGTACATGGGCATAAAGAATGATATGTAGTTGTAAGTTAATCTTAAAATATCCAACAAAAATTTATGATCCATCTTTTTCCCGATGAGTTACAATGACATAAACTCGAATTTGCTTGCTGAAAAGAAATTTTTTTTTTACCATTACCTTCAAAAGGATGATTTTAGAAACATTAGTCATCGTAACTGAAAGAGGCGTTGGAATTTAGTTAAATGGAAGATAGATAATTGAAACTGAAAGAGGAATTGCCTATAAGGGAATCGCTACTACAATATTATATTATGCAACATCTTGTTAAGGACGATGGAGGAAACAAATTAACTTGTAGCAATTTTTCTAATTCATATTCTTCTTGATATATGCGTAGTGTTAGGCTCTTCGAACTTCTACCTTTAGTTTAGTTAACCATTGTAAACATCAATTACGTGATTGTTCCTATAAGATAATACAACAAAGATTAACACAAAAAACCTCGTTAGTCCTAGTAAATACTGCAGTTTTTTAACTCTTATACAACTTGAATAACTATAACACTTGCCAGTGTCACTTCCATCATGTGAACTAAGAAAGGAAAGAAAGAAATAAAATAAAGTGAACCTAATGGCCATATAACTGAACTGAAGTACAGTAGGTTTCAAGCAAGAAATTGCAAGTTAACTAAGAGAATATGAAGGACCTCTTATATTTAGAATGGCAAAAAATTAGCTCTATATATATATATATATATATCATGCTTTAAGGGAAAAGAAGATCAATTTGCTAAGGGTTACCCTTCAAAATGATCCTTCTTATGGAGACGAAGTTGTTTATTTATACATCTTATTCTTATATTCCTAGACTTAAGGTCAAATACTTAAATAAATCTTGAGAATAAGATGTATATGTAAATTCTAGATTTGTTTCTTTCTAAATCCAGTATTCGGCTGGCAAGATTTGTACTATTCACAAATATGTGATGTTGTGAGTTATTCTTGTTAATATTGGGGTGGTAGATAATTTCTCCCACTTGGACATTATGCATTCTTTTTCCTAAATCCGAGCATTCAGATGGCAAGACTTGTACAATCCATAAACATATACTTTTACGAGGTATCTTGATTAATATTTGTGTTCTAACAATTTCTCACATGGCGGCTATCATATACCCTTACGAGGTAACTTGATTAATATTTGTGTTCTAATAATTTCTCTCACATGGCGGCTTAATAATTTTATAGATGGACTTTGCTAGTTTTCATGGTTCTCATGTGTAGAATACTAATGCGATTGAACCTGTTAATTGTATTATCAATTATTGCAGGACTAGTATTAACAATACTGGGACCCAAAATAATTGGAAAGCTAAGATGATTTAATTCTTATACTCAAATAAAATAAAAATTATTGGGATTAATGTCAACTATAAAGATGCCTGATAGTTTTAAGTCAGCCCAGGAATCAAAGACGAGATTAGCAATACTAAAATTAAAATATTCGGAAAGATGATCTAGCTCTTAATTACTCAAATTTGAAATTACTGGAGTGGTGGTTATTGACTAGCTTAATTATAGGGGCTCAAAGAATGTATAATGTTGTTGTAAGTTAATCTAAAAATCCAAAAAATTAGAACTTTTGCATCATCTTTTCCTATGAGTTACGATCACATATACTCTGGTCCCCATCATACTATTTCCTTCAACAGGATAATTCCGGATCATATATTCTACTTCTTTGTATTATACTAGTGAAATCACACTGAAACCTGGCAGGACTTGATGTTTTCGCCTTTTTGGGGGACACCTAAGTTTGCATAATAACACTTAATTAAATAACTAATACACGTCACTGCCATATGTCAACCTAAGAAAAAAGAAAAAAACAAAATTAAGTGAACATATTCTGGCCATATGATTGAACTGAAGCACCGTAGATTTCATGCAAGAAATTGCAATATAAGACAACATGAAGGACCACCTATAATCAGCAGACTGACAAAAATTGAGCTATATATATATTGCTTTGAGGGAAAAGAAGGATACCCTTCAAAATGATACTTCTTATAGAAAAGAATTTGTTTATTTATACATCTTATTTTCATGTGCCTAGACCCAATATCATACTCTTAAATAAATCTAGAGAATAGGATGTATATGTAAATCCTAAGACTTTGTTTTTCTTTCTAAATCCAGTTCAGCTTGCAATATTTGTACTATTCACAACATGTGGTTTTGTGAGTTATCCCAATTAATATTGAGGTGGTAGAAAATTTCTCCCACTTGGAAATTATGCATCCTTTTCCCAAATCCGAGTATTCAGCTGGCAAGACTTGTACAATCCATAAGCATATACTTTTGTGAGGTATCTTAATTAATATTTGTGTTCTAGTAATTTCTCTCACATGGCGGCTAAATAAGTTTACAGATGGACTTTCCTAGTTTTCATGGTTCTCATGTGTAGCGTACTAATGTGATTGAAACTATTTTTGTGTAATCAATTAGTGCAGGACTAGATTAACAATACTAGACTCAAAATATTGGGAAAGCTAAGATGATGTAATTCTTAATTACTCAAATAAAATCAAAATTGTTGGGATTATCAACTATAAAGATGCCTGACAATTGTAAGTCAGCCAGGAATCAAAGACAAGATTAACAATACTACAATCAAAATATTCGGAAAGACGATCTACTCAAAGGAGACCTTTCGTTTAAGTATTTATAAATATTGATGTGTCTACTATTGCACAACTACGTACGGAGTTACTTGACTGGTGGAATTGAGCCAAATGATGAAATGAATCAAACATGAAAGATAAGAGGAATTGCTCACGTGGTCAGTACCACACCTATAATTTTATAATCATGAATTCAAGTTAATGAAGAAGTAATAACTCCAACAAAGAGAATCGACTAGGAAAAAAAAGAAATTCAAACATGAGATTAACAATACTAAAATCAAATGATCCGAAAGATGATTAATTATTAGCTACCAAAGGGCAACTAAGGAATTAGGTATCAATATCTTGCTAAAAACTACTCCCTCCGATCCACAATAAGTGATCATTTTATCTTTGGCACATCCATTAATGAAATACGAACTCCTAGAAAAAAAAAGATGTATTCACTAAATTAACCTTAATTAATTGTTATCTTGACACATTAAAATATGTAAATAAAGGCAAATTTTGAAAAAATAAAATAATTCCTTCTTGATTATATAAATGAACACTTATTTTGGACCAAAATAAAAAGATAAAATGATCACTTATTGTAGATCGGAGGAAGTCATAAATTTAAAATTACTGGAGTGGTGGTCATTGACTAGCTTAATGTACAAGAGGGGCACAAAGAATGTATAATGGTGTTGTAAGTTAATCTAAAAATCCAACAAAAATTTAGGAACCTTTGCATCATCTTTTCCTATGAGCTACAATCACATAAACTCCAATTTGCTTGCTGAATATTTTGTCTCCGTCGTACTATTTCCTTTAACAAGATAATTCCGGAACATAGTCAATCATATATTATGCTTCTTTGTATTATACAGGTGAATTTATTGAAACCTGACATGATCTGATTTTTTTCGTCTTTTTGTTGGACACATAAGTTCGAATATGTCACGATCCAAAATCCCAACCTGATCGTGATGGCGCCTCTCGTGAGGACAAGGCAAGCCAAACCAATACAACTGCTCTTAAACAGTTAAACCATGTAATTTAAAACAAGAATAAATAAACAACAAGGTAGTTCGGAATATATATATATATAAAGTACCATCCCGACTACAGCCCTCAGATCGGGGTGTCACAAAGTCATGAGCCACTAAAGAAGGCCTAAAGATAATATAACTATTACAATATCTTAAACACAATTGTTTGAAAGAAGTAAAGTCAACAAAAGGAAAGAGTTACGGGGCTGCGGACGCAAGAAGCTACCTCGTAATCTCCGAAGCTCCGAATCAGCAGTAGTAATCAGTACCTCGGAGCGGGACCGTTAACGCCTGAATCTGCACACATGGTGCAGGGAGTAAAGTGAGTACTTCCAACTCAGTGAGTAATAAACGTAAATAAAGACTGAAGGTAAGAAATCACATAATGCACAATAAAACATCATTAAAATGATATCCAAGTGTAAAGTCAAGTAGGAACTCCTTTCAAATACATGCCCCTCGGGCTTAACATCATTTCAAACAGTAAAACCTTTTCAAAAATCCGGTTACCAGTTGTCATTGTTACCAACTGTAACCTGCAGTTGTCATTGTTACCAACTACATTATCATTAGTTACCGGTTGCCATTGTTACCAACCGTAACCCTACAGTTGTCATTGTTACCAACTGTATTATCAACCCATCTCCGGTTATCAGTTGTCATTGTTACCAACTGTAACCTACAGTTGTCATTGTTACCCACTGTACTATCTTTCATTATCGGTTGTCATTGTTACCAACCGTGACCCACAGTTGTCATTGTTACCAACTGGGTCATCATGATGGGTATCCTGCGCTCACTGTGGGTGGTTCAGACTTTCCGGAAGGGGCTTTAGCGGCCCAAGCGCTATATCATATCTCGTGGCGGCGTGCCACCCGATCCATATATAACAATCATTTGAAAACCTTATTTAGTTTCCCAAAACCACGTTCAGATGATGATTCAAAGCATTTTAAATACCCCTGAAGGGTTTACATAACTGGCGTGAAGCCCAAATATGACTAAAAGCCCAAATCAATATAATATCAAATCCATTTCAAACAGTTATATAGTAAAATCATTAACCGGGACGGACCAAGTCATAATCCCCAGTAGTAAACCACCCCACGCTCGTCATCGAGCGTGTGCCTCACATCATTTAAGCACTACGAGGTGCAATTCCGGGGTTTCGAACCCTCAGGACATCATTTACAAATATTACTCACCTCAAACCGGCTAAATCCTTAGCCCGCGACGCTCTTGCCCTTTGTATTGGCCTCCTCGTGCGTCGAATCTATTCAATTTTACAATCATTACGTTACATTAAGCTATGGGAACAAAACCCAAACGGAAATAATCAAGTTTACTAAGAAACTCCCAATT
>MCJB01031695.1:121833-141639 GCA_002018475.1 Nicotiana obtusifolia
TTAAAAGCTCCCAATCGTTTCTAAGGTGTTGAAATCCCTTTTTCTTGTAAGATTTATCACGAAATCTACTTTGCAAGTGTGTTTGGGGGCTGATTTATAAGGATTCTTGTGTTTGGAAGATGTTTTCTCTTGTAGGTGCGTGTTTTGGATCTTAAAAGAGTAAAATAGATCATGGCTCCTATTTAAAATGGGTAAAAAATCGGCCAAATGTACTGGAGAAGGCCAATTCGCGACCCCTTAGCTGATCTCCTTTCTTTCTTTTACAAAGATTACTCTAACTTTTTCATACGAAGTCCGATTTGGACGATTCTTTTTGCTACGGCTCCATAATTTCAAGACGGAGCTAATTCTTCAAACGAAATTGAATTTGGAGGTCGTTTACTAATTCTAATACCCATTACACCAGAAATGAAATGTTTGTCGCTTCATGAAGCGACGAACTAAGTCCCGTTAACGATCCGAAATTCATCCGAAACCCCCGGGACTTTATCCGAACATACACACATGTTCTATAACCTCATTTAATCTTGTTCCAATCTTTGGAACACTAAGATGAACATCGATTTATTAAATTTGTATTGAAACCAATTCTATGAACTTCAAGGATCCTCAATTCGATCCTTCGATCCGAACCCGACCAAACGATGTCCGAACGGTCTGAAAATTTGCACGCAAGTCCAAAATCACATAAGGAACCTACAGCAACTTTCGGAATTTCATTCCGACTTTCGGATCAAAATTCGACCTATCGACCGGAAACTCGAACTTCCTCGATTCAAATTTAGTGTTATTCGAGGTCTATCAAATATATTCCGGTCATTCGTCTAAGTTATATATCCTCTCCCGAAGCTAGTCGAGTCGTCGGATTTCAAATCCGAGCCCTTTAACTCGAAAGTAAATTTCGGGGTTGACTTTTGTGACTTAGACTTTCGCAAATGAGACCAGGTGTCTCATTTCTTTCAAATTTTCTTCGAGTACATCTTCTCAACTTAATTTCAATTAGTATAATTAAAGAAATAAATTGGAATGTAAAACGAGTCATTACAAAATAATACTTGAGTCTCACTAAATATCTCGAATGTGCATCACTTCTGATAAAGAATACGAGTCAGTAAGTGGATGCATCAAAGGCTTCTACCAAAGATAGGAGGCGGAGCTAGGATTAATGTGCAGAAAATCTTGGCCAACCGCCGGTAGCCCAAACTTGTATGGCATGCTAAGGATGCACAATATGTACTTCTGTTGCTTTTTTTTTTTTTTTAATTTTTTATATACATTAATATGATTCTTTTTAGATTTCATGCGTTACTTTGGTTTCAGACTTCTGCCAAAAATCTCGAACGTGCATCCCTCTAAGGCGAAGCTAGGGTTTGAAGTTTATAACTTTTGAATTTACAATCAAACACATAGCAACATAATAATTTTCTAAATACAGATACAAGATATAAGTAAAAGTAAAAGAACAATAGAGCAACATAAATTCAAGATTTATTTTAATCCAGAAAAGAGCATTCAATATTTGTTCTGCAAAGCTGTCATAAAGTTGACAAAATGATATATTTATAGAACATGTACCAAAATGGTCCACATGAATATTTTCTTATTCTAGAATAGTAGTCTTTTTAAAACTTCAAAGTTCAAATAACCAGCTTAGATTATTATTTTTCAGCTGATTAACATACACATGAAACCTTGTATGCACTCTGGTCTTCTTCAGCTATAATAGGTTCGATAAGGTGGAATACTTTGTTCATTTTTGAAAAAATTGCTGGGATCCACCTTACTCTTTACTTTGGCCAATCTCTCAAAGTTGCCCTTGAAATACTTTTCACCCCAGATTTTAGCCTTGGAATAGCTATAGTCTTCTTCATTTGTTCCAAAATCAAGGTCCCTGTAATTCAGATAAGCAGTTCTTGGAGATTTTGCAACATATGGTTCCATTTCCTTATAAAGTTTCCTAATCCATGCTATCTTCTTGCTTGATATGCTCTCACTATTATCATCCCAGTTAACCAAGTACTGAATATTAAACAAATTGCCTTTCCTATGAGGAAATGGAATTTCAGATTCTGAAATTTCATCCATTTTCCCTCCAAACGGCTCTAAAATTATCTGGGGTCTTTCTTCTTCCAAAAACAGTCTTTCTACCATTTCCCAACCATTTTCTGGGATTGGACTTTTCACAAAATCAGATGTCCCTTTGTTGTAGTTCTTCTGTGTTGGAATTGTCTTATCTAACAAAACCTCAAGTGATTCATTTGGTTTCCTAAAAAAGAAATACAGGACTGACCTGATCCAGGGAACTTCATAGCATTCTTTCTCTGCATCAACAGGATCTTGGAAGCAATCTTTTTTCTCCAAATCAAATTCAGGGAATTTTTCTTTAAGCAATGGAATTAACTCATCAACTGGTCCAACATATTGTGCTTGAAAATAGAATTCCAAAAACTTTTCATCATTATTTCCTGCTCTACCATTTTGAATAATAGCTCTGATGAACAAATCTTCAGGTAGCTGATGTGATATGTTTTGCCATTTTTGGAGGAGATTTTTGTTACCCTCTAACTTCCTACGAATTGTGAAAACAGTAACCTTTTCAGGAACACGAACAAGTTTGAGTTTCCATGCAAGAATGACACCAAAACTTGCTCCTCCACCTCCTCTTATTGCCCAAAACAAATCTTCCTTCATTTTCTCTCTGTCAAGGATTTTTCCATGGACATCTATTACATGAGCGTCTACAACATTATCAGCTGCTAGGCCAAACTTTCTCATCAGAGCGCCGAGGCCACCACCACTGATGATTCCACCAGTGCCAATACTAAAGCAAACTCCTCCTGGAAATCCATGCACTTTACTTTTCTTGGCAATAGCATAGTAAAGCTGGCCAAGGGTCGCCCCAGCTTGAACCCAAACCGTTTCGTCCTTGAGATTAATCTTGATTTTGTTAAGATTGCTTAAATCAAGCATAACAAATGGGGATTCAGAACGATAAGATATGCCTTCATAGTCGTGGCCACCACTTTTTATTTTGATTTGCAAGCCTAGTTTTTTACCACAAAGGATAACAGGCTTGATTTCTGATTCTTTCCTAGGGGAGACAATAAAGAGGGGATGTGAAGTATTCAACCATCTAGGATTCTTTTGAGCGTATTCCAGGATAGATGAATAAGTTGGAGTGTTTGGGGTGTAAATGTTTTTGGTAATATTGTTTTTAGAGTATTTGGAAATACAGTGGAGAAAGTCTTGTTGGGAGGAACATTTTAACAAAAAGAATGAAAAAATTAAAAGAGAGAGAAATTGAAGTCTTCCCATTTCTTTTCTTTGGGATAATGGAAGAAGCTTAAGAGTTTTCATGCAAGAGATCTAGATTGCTATCTAAAAGAATTAGAGGAGTTTCTAATGCGAGAATGACAAAGAATGAGCTATATCATGCTTTGAAGGAAAGACGATGAATTTGCTCATGAGTACCCTTTCAAACAATCCACATTTATACTGATGAATTTGGTGTATTTGAATGACTGAAAAAAGAAATTTAATGTATTTGAATGCATATTAGTTTCTGAATTTATTCAACAGTTTGACTTCGACCCAGAGCACGTTAAGATACAGATATCTAAATCCGGGTTTTAAGTTGGCAAGATTTGTATTATCCATAAAAATATACTTTGATGTGGTATCCAGTACGTAGTTAATATTGGCGATGGGAAGTTTCTTCGAATTGGACTTTTAAAACATAAATTGACTTTGCTGATGTCATTGAAGTTGTAACAGAGGGAAAAATATATCGAATGGCTACCAACGGTTCATCGTTGGCTTTTCCACATTGTTGGTCGTATATTACTACTACTCTATAATTAAAAATTGCACGGCCAGCACAAGATCTCAAATTAATTCTATTTATTACTACCATTACTTAGGCGTTTGAAACATACACATAAAGAAAACAATTTCACAAACGTCCAACAAAAAGAGAGAAGCAAGATTAATCTCTCAAATTAATTATGTTTCTTATGACTACTAATTAGGGTGACAGCTTTAAATCCTAAATTAATTGTTTTAAAGTATTAATACTATTAACTAGTACTATTAATAAGGTGCTCTTATAGTTAATTCTTTCGGTTAGATACTTACTCTAACTATTTAATTATTTGATTAGGAACATTAGGTCTAGCAATTATCTATTTGATTTATATACTAGTAGTTCCTTTTCAAGCATTTCGGTAGAAACTGCTTCATTTTGTAAGTTTAGTATTTGAGTTATAACGTATCAATGATCTCGTTCATCTCAAGCTTTTCAAGGTTATTGAAAAGAAATCGAAACGACATTAACTAAGGGAGTAAGTGGAGCAACATATTGACATTTCGATCATAAAAGATAAAAAAGATTTGTTTAGAGGAAAGTAAATTGCCTCATATAACTTTAGAATTTCTAAGCAAATATCTAGATTTGCTTAAAGAAGACTGAAATGAATATTAAATTAGAACAGAGAGAATGTCAAGCAAAACTAATTATCAATAGAACAGTACTGATGATGGTTGAGTTTTTTTGCAAACTAAAAAGAATTGCAGGAGTATATATATATCGTAACACATTAGTTCGTCTTCAAGGTAGGTTTATAGGAAAATCCCATCTAAGTAACTGAAAGGATAGAAGTTTTAATATTTCTACTGCTATTGTCTAAAATTTTCTAACATGTGAATATATAGAGATACCTGAAAGATACTCATAAAGTTTAGAAAGATAAAACCATCTCTATTTTGGTGGTTATTGTGGATTTGGAAATTGTTCCTACCACCTTGTTTTTCTAATATGATGAGAAGGCTAGAGTTTGTTAGCTTTGGAAAACACAAACTAAACAGGCAATCATAGAAAAATTCTTCACTTTCTGATAAATAATATGTGTGTTTGATTCATATAGCAAATATTTCTTTTTTGCTTGTGGAAGGAAATCTATGATGTGTGAATATGAGGCTGATTGCATTTTGATAACCATCCATGTAAAGTACATTTGTATTGACTTTTGCCTTTGTGGATACATCTGCAAAAAGTTACATATCAGATTAACTGTAATTCAGGTGGGATGTAAACACTTGCCCATTCTTCTTCAACTAAACTTGTCAGTCCTGTTATAGCAAAAGGTGGAATGCTTTGTTGGTATCTGAAAAAGTTTTCTGGATCGACCTGACTCTTCACTTTAGCCAGCCTCTCAAAGTTGCCTTTGAAATACTTTTCACCCCAGATTTTGGCCTTGGAATAGCTATAGTCTTCTTGGTTAGTCCCAAAATCAAGATCCCTATAGTTGAGATAGGCTGTCCTAGGAGAATTGGCAACAAATGGCTCCATTTCCCTGTAAAATTTTCTCATCCATTCTATCTTTTTCCTCGATACATTTTCACTGTTGTCGTCCCAATTCACTAAGTGCTGAATGTTGTACAAATTTCCTTTTCTATGAGGGAAAGGAAATTCTGATTCTGAAATTTCATCCATCCTTCCACCAAATGGTTCTAATATAATCATAGGTTTGTCCTCTTCAAGAAACAATCTTTCTATCATTTTCCATCCGTTTTCCGGAATTGGAGTCTTCACAAAATCAGATGTTCCCTTGAAATAATTCTTATATACAGGAATACTGCTATCCAACAAAACCTCAAGTGATTCATTCACTCCTTTATTGTACAAAAACAAGACAGATCCAATCCAGGGAACTTCATGGCATTCTTTCTTCAAGCAAGGTTTCTCAGTGCAATTTATTACTGGCTCTTGGAAGAAATCCTTGTGCTCCAAATTAAACTCAGGGAAGTTTTGGTTTACAATTGGAATTAAATCAATAACTGTCCCAAGAAATAGTGCTTCAAATGTGACTTTGACTTTCTTTTCCTTTCCTGCTCCATCATTTTGCATAATCATTCTTAAGAAGAACTCTTTAGGCAGTAAATATGCTGTATGTTGCCATTGCTGGAGGAGATTTATAGTATTTCCCACGAGCATTCTATGAACCCTGAAAACAGAAACCTTCTCAGGGACATGAACAAGTTTGAGTTTCCAAGCAAGAATGATTCCAAAACTTGCACCTCCACCTCCTCTTATGGCCCAAAACAAGTCTTCTCCCATTGATTTTTTGTCAAGGATTCTTCCATTAGTATCCATAACACGAGCATCGACAACATTATCTGCGGCAAGGCCAAATTTCCGAATCAAAGAACCTAGTCCTCCACCACTAATTAGCCCACCACTTCCAGTAGTAAAACATATGCCTCCTGGAAATGCATGTAGTCTGCTTTTCTTTGCAATTTCATAGTATAATTGTCCCAATGTCGCCCCTGCTTGAATCCAGGCTGTTTCTTCCTCCAAGTCAATGTTGATTTCATCAAGAGTACTCATATCAATCATGACAAACGGGGATTCCGCACGAAAGGAGACACCTTCATAATCATGACCACCCCCTAACACTCTAATTTGCAGACCAAATATTTTGCTGCACAAAATAGCAAGTCTAAGTTCAAATTCTTTACGAGGGGCAATAATGAAGAGGGGATGTGCAGATGAAGAATTTAACCATCTTGGGTTTTTCTGGGCATGATCTATAATAGATGAATATGTTGGTGATTTTGGAGAATACACAACTCCTGTGATGTTACTTTTGGAAAATTGACTAGAAATACAGTGGAGAAAGGTTTCTTGGGCAAAACATTTTGACAAAAAGAATGATAATAGAAGAATAAACAGAAGTCGAAGGTTCTGCATTCCTTGTCTCTGCAGTGACATGTTTTAACAAATGAAATGTACCTCAAGAGAGGAATAAGAAAGTACACCTGAAAGAAGAACAGATAAGAGGACTTTTGTGGCAAAATGACAGGCTGAGCTATGATTGTCTCATGATGAAATAGAGATGATTCTATCTTTGATTACCCTTCTACAAGGTCCAAGTAAAATTTGCCATTTTTGCTTCTTTTTTATGGAACTTATTTAAATCGTCGGCGAACATAATGCAAACGAAGCAAGTCAAAATACAGCTGTCAAGACTCTTGGCCACCAGCAAACATATGCGTTCATCTGCCATTTGGTAAAGGCCTTAAACCTAGAGATTTTTAAATAGAGGGTAACTTATAGACCGTGCTAAACAATTAAAATATCATATTTTTACAAAAAAATATATAATTATATGTAATCGTTCTTAATAAGTGATATTAAAATCTAAATAATAAGGCAAATTATTTGTTATAGCATGTTAAACTACACGCTTAATATAAAATTTTATACAATTAGTACATACATCCTTATTAATATTATGCATGTCCGCAAAACATGATTAGCTGGCAAGAGGACATTATATTGTCTGATTTTGTAATAAAAAATCATTTGAATATGGTAGTAGTATAATTGGAGCACGTGTGAAGTTTAGGTAGTTTTCCAGTAGCAGAGTTTTTTATGAAGAGATGGGGACCATGATTGAGATTGCGGTCCTGGAATTGTGCATAAGTTGGTCAATTTTGTGCTAATCTTATTGTGCATAAGAGGGGCAAATAGAAAAGTGCACTCTAATTATTGATTTAGATTTGTTTTTAGTGCAATCATGGCAGTCTACACTTTTTAATTGTGTTGTGCATTCTTATCGTTGTATTTTTACATTATTTTCTTAAATTTGTTTTACTTTTTTGATTTATCTATGAGATTAGTTTGAAATTTCATGTGAGAATATGCGAGTTCATTTTTTTTTCTTTTGTGATCTACTCGTGATATTAGTTTGAATCTGTAAAGAGAGTCACGGGATTATTTGCACCACAACCCCTTGGATCTCTGCTTACCCCATACTTTGAAAATCCAACTTGGTTTGGTAAGCTATTGTTTATCTTATATATTTCTTGATTATTAATTATCGAAGATTTAACTCAAATAGGTGTCTATCTAATTTTTTAAATTTAAAATAGCCGGCGGAATATATATATAAAATTCATGTACAATACCGGTTAGAAAAAATAAACATTAAATATAAATGACTATTTGTGTAACAATCCCATTATTTCAAAAAATGATGAGATCTCGAGTATGAGATTTAAAGTTTCGACCTAAGTTTGCACGTTGATGACTTACTTTTTAAAATAAAATTTATTTAGAGAAGCTACATGAAAAGTTGTACGAGTAATTGAAATGATAATCTATAAAAATTATGAATATTGAATAAAATGCTTGAAAATTCTTTAGTAAAAAATAAAGTTGTTTGAGTCATCAAACAGTAGTAATGGGGAAAAATTACGTGACGCATCAAATATATACTGTTTAATGAAAATTTATTTCTAATTATAATGGGTGAAATTCAAAAATAGTCAGATTTACAAGTGCTAATTGAAAAATAGCCACAGTTTCAAAAGTAATCGAAATTTAGCCATTTTCATGTAAAGATAAATCTGGACAAAAATATTATTCAAAATCTGAAAAATATTCCCGCATAATATACTGGAGTTCTAGCATAATATACTGGACTTCTAGCATAATATGCTGAAAGTTCATACACAAGTGTTCTAATCTCCAATATATTATGCTAGAACTTTCCGTGTGTTGGAGTTATAGCATAATATGCTGAAAGTTCATACACAGGTTGTTGGCATAACAATCTCGAGAGTTCTGCATTTGGGGCTAATTCGAAGTCTGATGAGGGAATTGGGGCTAACTTGAAGTCTGTCGAGGCATCTAGACGTAAGAACAAAGACTTGTGTATTAGAACACATACTAAAGAGTGTTTATGTATTGGGCCACATACTAAAGAGTGTTTATGTATTGGGCCACATGCTAAAGAGAGTTTATGTATTGGGCCACAAGGTCTGCTGGTTCAACAAAGCCCAACACATAATAAGAAGAAGACAAGCCATTTAGTTCAAATACAAAATAGCTGTAATACAACTTTAGATTCCTAAATATACCTCTAACGGTATACAGAAAATTGTACATAGTACATTAGTACATATAGCTTATTTTTGTTTATATTAGATAGCCAATACATATTGACAGGTGTAGGTTTAATTTTCTGTCCTTATTTATTGAATACTTGTATAAATATCCTTGTACAGATTGAATGGAACACAGAAAAATTTTCAAGATTTTGTAGCTCACTAATTCTACACAGGTGCACCAATCTCCAGTATATTATGCTGTAACTTTCCGCGTTGCAGGAAAATAGTGACTATTTTTTAATGACTTTGAAAACGCTGGCTATTTTTCAATTATCAGTCCGAAAACTAACTAGCCCGTACTATTTTCACAATTGCAACTTCTTGGTTCCCAACCATTGGAAAGGTTATTGCCTTGAGACTCCGCGACTGAGCATCAGAATCTAGCAGGCCTAGGAAAATAAAGTGGGCCTTTGGGCTTTGGAAGATCAATTTCATTTCTTAGCTTAAGGTGGAGTACATTTGTGTTGGGTCTATTTGCAGTTTGATCATGAAGACGAAGAAGCCACACAATATGCGCGTCTGGACTTTCGGTACTTTTTTTTTTTACCATCCCAAAATCAACCAGTGTAAAAACTAAACTACTCCAAATGTGTTTTTCGATCTTTTAGTATGTTTAAAAAAATTGATACATATATACTTATATTTGAAAATCCTCATTTTAAACTTCTCATTTTACCTTTAATAGCATATTGATATTCTAATAACAATGGCATGATCAAATGTTTACGGTCACAAGTTCTGAGGTTACTACTTTTGGTATGTGCCAAAAATTGTGTCATTCTCTTTTAAACTTGGTGCTCTGCCAAGCTTCATAATATTAAATGAAACAGAGAGAGTACTATTCTTTATATCAAGGCACCGTCAATATTTTGCTCTTAGAGTGTACTCATTTAATTTTGCTTATGTTCTGTCCTATCATGACCAATTTTCTTTGTATAAAATCAATTAAAAAAATACATATTTTCAACGCACATTAACAGATAAGATAGCTTGTTTCTCCTTTTTACACACACACATTACATAACGAGCTCAATATTTACATAACCACATTACTTCAAGTTGAGATAATCTGCAGTCAGGGGCTTGAACACATTGGACGCAGAGGCCTCAACCAATTCCAACTGCCATTTCAGCATGTGCATATAAACAACCCAATCTCCATTTCCTTTAGGACTCGGCATTGGCATCACATATCCTGCTTTCCCTTCCCATGGAAAATGATACGACCCAAACACTGGCTCTCCCCATCCAAACTCAATCTTCCCCACCGGAAACTGTTGCCCCGACGACACCACCACCGCCGGTGCATCTTCATTTGTGGCGTAGATTCTTGCTAAAGCTGGTTCTGGACGATGATCTTCCACCCAATTTATTAACCCAAGAAAATGTTCTTTAGTTTCTGCATGCTCAAGAAACTCATGAACTGCACTTGCTACCCAACTTAAAGGTTTCTCCTTTAGTTTCTCCACTTTCTTCTCGCCAAATGGGATGGAAAGAACATTCCCAAAATACCCTTTTAGT
Organism: Nicotiana obtusifolia; assembly: GCA_002018475.1. Lineage (NCBI taxonomy): Eukaryota > Viridiplantae > Streptophyta > Magnoliopsida > Solanales > Solanaceae > Nicotiana > Nicotiana obtusifolia. The sequence continues at coordinate 132,307 of MCJB01031695.1, forward strand.
ACCTTGCCTTGTTCTTCATCTCCATCGCTCAATCTACTCCTACCATTAACCACAATCCCAAACCTGAAGTTCTCGTAATTAGGAGTACTATTTTTTTCCATTCCATTGGCTATAGTTTTCCATAGGAAAGCACTGAATGTTTCAAGCTTAGTAAACCTGTGGAATTTTGTGCTAAACATGTCGTTATTACAACTATTTGCTAATGATTGGAGGCGGCTGATGTCTTCAGCATTGACATAATAAATTCTGCTTATAACTTGATCATTATCATCAATATTTGTGACAGCACGTGTTTCTTGTTTTAGGGCAGAGATAGGTATATACATGCTGTCTATTACCAAAGGATCGTAGTAGGAGGGACGCCGTGGAAAAAGAAAGGAACGTCGGAAAGATGGGAGCTGAGATAGTGGTTTGGACTGAGCTATTTCTGCCCATGATACGAGAAACAAGTTGGTTGAATAAGCATCAGCAACTCTATGATCAAATGTACAAGCCACCACTATTCCTCCACATTTGAGATGTGTAGCCTGCAATAATTATGTATTTGTGTCAAATTGGTAGAGATAAAATATTATCAAAGGATTTTAATTTACTCTATTAGTCATGTAAAAGATAATTATAAGCTAATTACGGTCCATAAAATATGCATTAAATACATGCACAATATGTGCTACAATGGTTTTGGATGTTGTAAATTTTGTATTGATTAAAATCACTGAGTTCCACTACAATTAAATATTATTTTTGACTATTTAGGTCACTAATTTGGAAATTACTATTTGCTCGTTCTAAATTGAATGTTCAAATTTCTTTGTACCTATTGTGATAAACAGAAATTAGACATATAATCCATGCAAAAGATTACTATGTAATATACTATCTTCTCTATTTTATTTAGAATGAAACAACAATATTACTCCACATATCCCTTGACAGATTTGAAATGGAGGTCATAAAAAATTAGGTACCTCTCTCATGTTAAATTTTATCACCTTTTTGTTTTTTGCTATGAGAAAAACCCAAAGAATAGTAGGTAAAAAAGTATATCTAAAGTTCGATTTGATCAGGGAAGACTTTTCCATTGAAGACAAAGTTTGCTCAGTATTTTATATAGCATGTACACTTTTTTGGTTTTAGTTTTTACTACCAATATAATGTCTGCTTTCCTAAAAGGTAAACCTTTTGAATACAATACCATACTCAGAACAAAATCCAATGGATTTATTTACTATTCTTCATTTACTTCCTGAGTTTGATACGTTTGGAGTGGAAGTGTTGGAAACACTATAGATCCTTTTAAATCCACTTGATCTATAAACAAACAGTAAATAATTCAGCCTTGCGATTCTTCTTCTGAAAGCATTTCTTTTAAAACATCAATTTCTAATAGCTAGAGGGAGTTCGACGTTTCTGTCATGCATGTCAGCTTTTGCATGAAAATGGCTTAGACGACTATATACATTAATCCTACAGTCTGTGCGGCAATTGGAAATTTATTACACAACCTACAAAAGAACTCTACGTGTATGTGTTTACATTTTTATATTATTTGTGAATTGAGCTGAGAAACCGAGGAAGGGCTTTCAAGTTCAGGTGTCCAGATATTTTGGGACGGCAGAAGTGTCCTTTATAGGAGTACTGATTAAGAGTTTAACATATACTGAAAGTATAAAAAAGTAACACTCTTAAGTCAATTAAAAGATAATTACAGACATTTGTCTATAGACTATAGAATTAAAACCTGAATAACGCAAATTATATGAGTACTGAAAAGTTGAACTTTGCACATGCAATTATGCATAGGTGATAGGACACATGTACATGCTACTTGTAAAATAGGAGAAACTTCACAACAAAAAAAAGAGTACCTGAACGGCTAGTACACCGTGCTTCTTCTTTGGTACAAGCTTACCCTCTATGCTTTCATCTGGATTATACAAGTTGATTTTTTTGAGATCTACATCAGCCCAAGCTTCTGTGAAATTGACTCCCGCATTGTTGCAAAGAATTTCGGGCTCTCCAGCAAGGTTCTGAACTAACTCCCCTGCAAATGCATAATAGGAAACCAAGGTTTCAGCCAAAGAAACCTTAAGAACTTTGACCATTGACCCAAATGAATATTTTGGTAACCCAGAAATAATGGGGTTCTGATAACAAAAGAAAACTCCAACGTCCATTGGAGGCAAGAGCAAATCAAGATTCGACTGTGGTAGCCAATGCTCTTGCATTGGCAACGATGCTGCCACCACCTCAGTTTTGATCACATTCACATTGAAGTCCCTTTCGGCACCCATCTCGCTTCTAATATGGTTTTCTTTTTCTTTTTTGCTTCTTTTTTCTTTTAGTTGAATCACAGAACTCGTTCTAGATTTGCTTATGAGGACTAATCCTTACCATGGTGAATGTGTGCTTTATAGTAAGTGATGGGTGGAATAATACTTTCATGGAACAGTTGTATTTATAACGTTCAAACGTAGGTGGGAGAGATATATTATAAGGTTTAATAAGAGGTGAGATAAATAGAGAAATGGTAACGTTTCTATGAGGTTGTACTAATAGAACTGAGGACGATCGATGGGGTGGTTGAGAGTTTCTAGAGCACGTTACGTTACTATACGACAAAGAATTCAATGCTTTTGGTAGAATTGTACGATAAGGAATCCTTAAAAGTTGGCATCCTAATGCTAATAATTCCGTCTTCTTTCACTTGGTAGGTCACACAATTAAAATATCACAAAAGCTAAAGATGTTCTCTCTCCATCCTTATTTGATGATTATTCTTGTTCGACTCGATGCACTTCGCAAAAAGATGAGTTAAAAGGACTTTAGTATTATAAAATCCACACTCAGAGTCAGTGTTCCAGGATTGAAACTCGAGCTAATCTTTTTAAAAATAGGATGACAGTAGTAGTATTAATTTGAGAAACAGGTGAATTTGTCTGTTAACTTTTGCTGCTCCGGAGGATAGAATAAAGGAAAACTAGTGTACTCCATTGGATATAGTAAAAATAAATCCTACATTACTTGAAGTTGTATAATTTTTTCTGTAACTTTCATTTCAAGAAGTGAACTCTATCTTGAAACGGTCAAAAGAAGATTAGTTCTACCATTATGTGTGGCTAAAAAGAGAAAAGAACAAGATACGATACAAAGTCTTGAGGAGAAGTTGGTTTCTATATCGTGCAGATTTTTATGTAGAATTATGATCACGGGACTTAATGAGGACGTAGTGGTGCCTGTCCGTAGATATAGAGTCAAAAGATGTTAAAACAAAAAATTACAAAATCTTTACAAAGGAGAATTAATTTTGGAGAAAACTATGGCAAGTATCTGGTTTAACAAAAGTCCGAATACGTAGGACCAACAAAGAGATTGTAATTAAACTTGAGGAAGTAACCAAGCCAAAATCTTTGAACTTTGTTATGACAGAAGTGAGGAACATTCGAATTACCTTTTACCTTTTTTTCTTAAAATTTCGCTGTTATTTAAATTTCATTGATACCTCCGCCTCGAACATCTGTTGGCCTTTTTGTTCGTTTCCTTTTGTCAAGAACTTCCTAGCAAGTCTAAGAACTTCCTGTACCTGATATTAATGTCATCTATCAGATAAATCGGCATGAAATACCAGCCGCATTTGATTGGAACTGATATTGATACTAGGTGGTGCCTGTATGGGCCAAAAAATACTTTTGATATAGGCTAGCCACGTCAGCATTACGATAGCCTTCATCGACTGCCACGTATTATCAATAAGATTTCAACAAAGATCTGCTCTAGGTCGAAGTGGCCTTTAAGAGATAAAGGGTGCAGTCGAAAAGTCAGTGGAAATCAGGGTCGAGGTCGAGGATCTTACACTGCTAAAAATTCGGCCAAACCGACTGCGGAAAAACCGATCGAAGTCGATCAGTATTTTAAAATATTTTATTTTTCAATTTTTTTCTACGAAATCGACCAACTTCAGTCGGTTTTCTTTGGCGCAAAAATGTGAAAAACTACTTTGGCGTCCCGCGAAATTTATTTTTTAAGAAACCAACCAATTTTGGTCGGTTTTTCATATATTGACGAGCACAAAACACGCACTTAAATTCTGCTCGCTAATCAAATATAGTATAGTATAATATCGTTTCTCAGGGATTGGATTTAAATAGTATTCTCGTAGTTTTCAGCTTGGTTGCTATCCAAGATGATCAATAATTGAGATTTATAAGATGTCTAACTAAAATTAACTAAGAATCTAAAGCTATTGACTAATGACAATCGAAACAAGGAATAAGCAAAGAAGGTTATCAACGGGAGAAGATAGGGTTTTGATAGGATAGGTGCAAGATAATTGTTCTGAATCTAAATCTAGATAATTCACTTCTAATGTTCAAGTGAGTTTCTCGAATTCACTTAATTATTAGTTCAAACGTTCAGCAAAAGCTCCTCTCTCGACTAAGTCTTCACCTCACAAGATGAACCAATTTAAGCACGTGAAGATATGCAAAAATGCGTAGTGGATTGGTCTTTAGGAAAACCTCTTTCGTTTATTCTCCTAACTAGGTTTAATCAATGATTCAACTAGCATCTTTCGATTACTAAGAAGAATCTATGAACTCAACCGACAATATAATGCAAAGATATCACAGGTTATGCCTCTCTCGATTATATGAACAAGTGAATATAGATGCAATAATTAAATCATCCAAAAACGCTTGAATACATAAAACTATAGTTATAATCCACAAACAATCATCAAGACACCAAATCAATCAAACCCTAAAAGTAACTACTCCATAGACATGGAATAATTCATCAAAAACAAAATTAAAGTATAGGAAAACATAAATTCAATCCAAACTCAGATCTTGAGTGAGGAAGGAATGAAGAAATCCTCGTTCTTGTGTTCTTCCAACTCCTCCTTAGCCTCCTTCGGTCGAAAGTATGTCAAAAGTCCAGAAAATAATATTTTTCTATGTATTTATACCAAGTAGGGTTGGGCCCAGACAAAATCACCCTTTCCTAGCCGAAATAGGATTTTCACGCTGTAAAAATTGCACAGGCGAGTCGCATGGGGCGACACGCCATGTGGGGCATTAGTGGGAAAATCTAGAGAGCTCAACATCAGTTAGACAACAGAAATTGCAATGTTGCGGTGCACCACGCCCCCTCCCCCATGCGCCGCGGTAGTGCAAATTTCTCAGAGTATGGCTCCAAACTCGATTTTTGGCGTCCATACTTCTTGAGCACCGAACACGATCCGGCTAATCCTTTGGGCTTTTACTCAAATTTCAAAGCTCCAAATAGCTCGAATTCGCTCCACAACATCTACATCACTCGAAATCCCTCCTACAAGGCATAAAACATACAATAAGTGCAAAACACTACCAATTAAAGCTCAAACACAAATAAAGTACAATGAATTAGTGTGCAATAAGCGACTAAAACACGAGATTATAGCCTACTATCAACACCCCACAATTAAACTATTGCTCGTCCTCGAGCAATCAAAATACACTTCATATAGACACGACCTTTTTCAACAATTCTCATAATTCATCATGCCAAGAATATTTAAAACAGATTAAGCACAATACCATAATATCCTTGCCTCAAGATTTGACTCAAAAGCACCACGCATTTTTCACAATCCGCTCACTTAACACAGAGGTCAACGACATTACCTTTCCTTCATGAATCAAGTGTCCTCACACAATAATAGAGAGTAGCTCCACACACAATAAAATTTAAGAACAATTAGGAACTATTTATAGAAAAAATTCACTCGCTCTCAAAAACAACATTTATATGCCACAAAAGACGTAACATTCAGTCAAGGATCAAGTAGGACTTTAATTGGTTGTAATATAGATTGCGGGATGGTTAGGATACATTTGGATATAAGAGTGACTACACCTCCCTAAACACTTTAATACATACAGTTAACCGTTCAAAACCTCACACTTATGTCAAACCACAACTCCACCTTCATATCAATATACATTAAATCCCTACTTCTTTAAGCACAAATACATCAAAAGTCACCACTATCAAGGAATATTTTTCACAATCATACACTTATTTTTTCCGTTCTTTTTTCAATTCAAGTGACTCTTACTTTTTCAAAACTGTGCACCTTTCTCCTTAGTTCAATCGTTCCACTCAAAAACCAAAGTAACCACCCCATACTTCAACCTTTACAAAGTTCATAACAAATTCAAGTGCTCACGAGAGGTAAAATAGATGGTCAATTCAACCAAATGGGTAAGGCTTGTAATGTGGTTGCCAAAGAAATAGGATTACAGGCTCAGCGGGACTAACTAAGATACACAATAATTAGGTGGGTAAAATCATATATCTGGCTCAACAAAGAAATGCCTATATCACTTCCTAGACTGAATAAAATTACTATTTCGCTTTACAAACATACGGGGAAAGTTCTAGACATCAAATGCAATGCACAGAATACACAAACCTCATACACATATGGCACATAACTCACTTAGAATTGGACTATCAAGACACTCTAGTCAAAGCAATTAAGCAAAGTTAAGATCATACAATTTAAGGTACTTATACAAGAGTTCAAAAATTGAGCCTAAGCGTCACAACTAAAGCACTCACTATTCTAAAGGTATAATAAAGTTAAGAGATATTGCCTTCAATTCAAATCACAACACAAGGTTTCCTACTACTAACAAAATTAAAAACTACTACTGCACTCGCTTCAAACAAAACCCTTGAAAAGAACCGCGGCACAAAGAAAAACCAAGGGGGAATTATTACACTACCTACAAATGAACATCTTTTTGTCTTTTTTCATTCGACTTTAATCCCTCAAGAAAACATTTGATGATATCCATCATCGGGAAAAATCGAAATTTTTTAAATTTTAATAATTTTTTTCAATTTTTTCTATCTCCAACTACTACAACTAACAAAAAGAAAACTAACATACATATATACATACAAATATATCCCCCACCCCATACTTTAAGTTGTGACATGTCCTCATGACACACAATTAAAAAACATAAGATAAAGGAACTTCACTGAATATCTAGTCAGGGTCTAAGTTAAAGTCAGGCTCCATTACCTGCGCCCGAGCTAATGCACACATCCATGCAAACAACTTCTTCTCAGCCTTTTTGGAGCACACCCCACACTTATCTTTCTCGCTCACTGTAACCTTCTCTTTCGAGCCTTTCACTTTCCACTCAACACTTGCAGCTGGTTTTTCTTTTTGCATCCCCTTTTCTACATCCATCTTGAAAGTCACAGTCTCCTCACCCACTCTAAGCATAAGTTTTCTCACATGTATATCTAATATTTCTCTGCCAGTCGCTAAGAATGGTCTTCCTGGGATGAGGGGAACCTTCTTGTTTTTCTCCATATTCACCACTATGAAATTCACAGAAAATACGAACTTATCCACCCGAACTGACACATCTTCCACTATCCACTTGGGTATTAAAGTCGTTCGGTCTGCCATCTGCAATGATATTGGGGTAGACCTTATCTCTGCAATCTCCTTCCCCAGTTTCCTGTAAATAGATAAAGCCATTAAATTAATTGAGGCACTAGAATCACATAAAGATTTATAAAAGTTAATAGTTCCTAAAGAGCATGGTATAGTAAAACTCCCTGGATCTCCACACTTTTGTGGGAGTTTATTTTGCAATATCGCACTACAATGCTCTGTGCGCTTGACCACTGAAGTCTCCTCAACTTTCCTTTTCTTCGTAAGGATCTCATTCAAGAATTTAGCATAAGAAGGCATTTGTGAGAGCACTTCCATGAATGGTAACTTTACATGAATCTATTTCAGCACATCCAGAAATCTCTCAAACTGCTTGTCCAGCTTTTCTCTACATAGCTTTTGAGGGATTGCTAGCACAGGCATACGCTTGATCTCCTCATGTTCCTCCCTTCTTGATTTTTCTTCCTTCTTCATTTTCTCAGCTTTCATCGGGCCTTTCTTCTTCTTTTCATCATCACGTTTCAGCTGCTCCCCACTTTCTTTTTCAAGTCTCACATCTTTTTGGATTGGGGTGGGATCTTTCAACACCCACCCACTTTTCAAAGTTATAGCATTCACTGTTTCCTTGGGATTTCTTTCAGTATCAGCAGGGAAAGTGCCCAGAACCCTCTCAGATAATATTGTTGCAATCTGTCCCACTTGCTTTTCTAAATTTCGAATTGCTACCCCTTGTACTTCAAATCTTTCATCAGTTTTCACAATGAAGGCCTTCATAAGATCTTCTAGACTAGACTGATTGGATTGTTGAGGTTAAAACTGCAGCTTCAGCTTATTCATAAAATCATGAGCTCCTTGTCCCTGAAATCTGGGGTTGTTTTGTTGCCATGCATTAGCGGTACCCCCAGGTAAACTCCATGAAAAACCGGGGTGCTTCTGACTCATTGCATTAAAATTATAATTTCCCACAGCATTCACTTCCTAAGTTGAGGCTTGACACTCATGAATAGGGCGCCCTCTTCCACATATATCACAAACTGCGTATGGCTCATTTTGTATCGAGGCTAAGGTCAGATTTCATATTTCTTTAGCCATAGCAACAAGCTGTACCTACACAGATATATTAGCATCAACTTGGTGAACACCAGTTGATCTTCTTCTTTAAGCACTCTCAGAGGCCACTGATTGGCTTCTTAAGATAACTCATCAAGAATTGTAACTATCTTCTCTGGAGTCTTCTTCATCAAAGGCCCTTCGGCCGCATTGCTCAATGATATACGCGAGGCCGGTGTCAATCCATCCCAAAAGTCCTGGAGTTGCATCCAAAGTTCAATTAAGGCTGTGGCCCGTCCCGGGCTTGGGGCCTAATGGGCCTGGCGGGCACGGGCCTGGCGGTCCTGGGCTAGGGGACCGGCCCGCTACGGGCCTAAGCCCACACGGTCCCGGGGCCAAATGGGTCGGGCCCAACGGGCTGATTTTTTTTTTTTTAAAAATCAACGGGATTTTTTTGTAAACTATATATGCATATAATAATATATTACAATTAGACATATATAAATATAACACTAGTATATTAGTCTTGCATATATATGTTGTATATATTATACATATAAACTATATATATGTATTAGACATATATATATATTGCTTTATATAAGTGTTGTATATAATGTATACATATACATATATATACATATACATATATATATATATATTGTATATATATTTTATATATATTGTATGTATATTTTGTATATATTGTATGTATATAATATGTATATGTATATATATATATATATATATATATATATATATATATATATATATATATATTAACCATTGTAAACTATATATGCATATAATAATATATTGCAATT
>MCJB01031706.1:0-10121 GCA_002018475.1 Nicotiana obtusifolia
AGCTTCAAAGCAAAGAGAGAAGGAGAGAGAAGCAAGAGAGAAGAAGAAAGATAAAATTAGAGATAAACAGTATGCTGCTCTACAAGAGCAGATCAAATCTCTCTTGGCTTCTGGCGCTTTTCCTATTCCCCGATCACGGGAACCATCGCCGGATGGTCAGTCTGATGATGGCAATTCATCCGGCGATGGCGATGATGATGTAGATATGACTTGACCTTGAATTGTAATAACAACTTATATAATGCATAAGTTCATTTGAACTTTAAACCTTATTGTTGTTTAATATTGTTGTTTAATGTGTTGTTTATTGTAGTTGTTAGTATCGTTGTTGTTTGATGTAGTAGTTCTTGTTGTTGTTGTTGTTGTTGTTGTTTTAATGGTTTCAATGATATTTTAGGAATTTGGTAAAACTGACAGGGGGTGTGGCTGGAAAAACAGCCAGTTTCTTGAAAAAATATACCAACAAAAGCGACCAACATTGGTCGCCCGTTGGTCGCTATTTTGCTTAAAAAAAAACTGATTCTTCAATTAGCGACCAAAGTTGGTCGCCACTTTCAAAAAAAAAAAATTAAAAATCTGAAATAGCGACCATCTTTGGTCGCTAATTTAGTATTTTACATTTTCTGCATTTCTAAATAGCGACCAAAGTGGGTCGCTATATGAAAATACAGAAAATTAAAAATACTAAATAAGCGACCTACGTTGGTCGCTTATTAAGTATTTTTAATTTTCTGTATTTTCAGGGAGCGACCAACTTTGGTCGCTATTTAGAAATGCAGAAAATTAAAAATACTAAATTAGCGACCAAAGTTGGTCGCCCTTTCAGATTTTTAATTTTTTTTTTTTTGAAAGTTGGTCGCCAATTGAGAAATACACAAAATTAATAATACTTGTATAGCGACCTAAGTTGGTCGCTTTTTAGCAGATTTTAATTTTTTGTATTTTGTACTTGGCGACCAACTTTGGTCGCTATAGGGCGACCAAGATTGGTCGCTATTGGAAAGGGACCAACTAAATTGTGACCAGACCATTGTGGTCGCTATTCGGTCGCTATTAGTAATTTGGCGACCAACTTTGGTCGCTTTTTCCGGTCGCTTTTTACCTGATTTTTAGTAGTGGATGTTAAGCCACTATTTTAGGGATATTCCATCCCGTAATTGAAGGAATTTTATCTTGTAATTAGGGTTTTACCATATTAAGGAGTCTTTTCTTTTACCTATAAGAAGGGTATCTACCTTCATTGTAAGACACAAGACATACAAGAGAAAATACGAAGAACTGTTATTGTTTATCGAATTCTGTCCTCTTTATTGCATTTCATCGTCAGCCACTCAATTACTGTGGTTTGGTTATTCCTTTCTATTTATTATATTTTAATTATTTGCCATTATATTTTACGTTGTATCAAATTGATTCACATATCCTTAGCACTATGAACAAATTCAATTGTTACTCGAATTTAAGGGATAACAGTTTGGCGCCCACCGTGGGGCCAAGGATATTAGCGAATTTTTTGATACAATTATCTGTTACACACTATTTTACACTTGCTCTTTGCAGAGTTTCCTATTTTTCAGATTAACTGCATAATCATATCACATTCACTCCCCGTCAACAATGAGTTTAACCACCAAGGTGAAAACAACGCTATGTCCGGACACGAGGTCCTGATCGACGCCAACTCCCAAATAGCAGTCGACGCAGATCAGACCCCTGGCCCATCAAATAGCGTTCGGGGGGAAAATCACTCAGGGATTCAACATAGTGGAGAAAATAAAATAAGCCTCAAAGTAATATTTGATATGCTACAAGCCCAGCAAGCGGCCATAGCCCAATTACAAAATCGCGATCGGAACCCGGGCGAGGTCGAAATCATTTCTTCTCGAGGGGCAGCCCGACAAAATGAGCGGATCATAGCGCAACCGGATGAGAGCGGTTCAGGAATCAGCTCCGGGATTATCAAAATGCTCGAGGAGTTAACCAAACGGGTCAAAACGGGTGAAAAAAGAATTGAGGCAAACGACAAGAAGGTTGAAACATATAATTCAAGGGTTGACCAGATACCGGGGGCCCCTCCGGTGCTGAAGGGTTTGGACTCGAAAAAGTTTGTGCAAAAACCTTTCTCGAAAACGGGCATGTTAGGAAATTTCTGAGCGATCGAGCAAAAACCCACTACGAAAATAGGAACAAACCAGCAAATCAAGAAGAGCCGCGACACACAATCAATATGATAATCGGGGGAGCAGATGCACCTCAAGTACCGGTGTTGAAACGCACCAAAATATCTATTATCCGGGAAAAACGCACTCGGGACTATGCAACCGAAGGAACGTTGTGTTTCAGCGACAGAGATATCGAAGGTCTGATACAACCTCATAATGATGCACTGGTGGTCTCGATGCTAACACACGATACCCGAGTAAAGCGTGTACTTATCGACCTTGGGAGCTCGGCCAACATAGTTCGATCTTGGGTCGTTGAGCAACTGGGTCTGTCGAATCAGATTATCTCCAAGGTCCGGGTCCTCAACGGTTTCAACATGGCTTCAGAAATAACCAAGGGTGAGATAACACTGATGGTGAATATCGCTAGGACTATCAGGGCAACAAAAGTTTGCGTAATCGAAGGCGATATGAGATATAACGCCTTGCTTGGGAGGCCTTGGATACATGATATCAAGGCCGTACCCTCGACCTTGCATCAGATGTTGAAGTTTCCATCGGCCGAGGGAGTCGTCATCGTCTACGGGGAACAACATACAGCAAGGGAAATGTTCGCAGTAGAGGAAGCAGCACCGAAATTTGCCGTTTCCCCACAGAAGGCTAAATAGCAATCAGAGAAGCCGCCTTCAACTAATGGGGGTGAACAAGATCAGCCCGATGAAGATAACTACGGGGTGCCCCGATCGTTTATTGCTCCGGATGAGTCCGACGCAACCAAATCGACGGTCGAGGAGCTCGAACAAGTCTTGATCCGCGGCGACGTGCTCGATCGGAAGGTATACCTGGGCTCGGGCCTAAACTCCGAGCTCAGGTCTAAATTACTTACTTTCCTTTCAGCTAATGAAAATTCCTTTGCTTGGTCCCATTTAGACATGACAGGAATACCACCGGAAATTGCAACACACAAGCTGAGTGTCGACCCTAAATTCCGGCCGATCAAACAAAAAAGGAGACCTCAGTCCGAGGTTAAGCAGGCCTTCATCAAGGACGAGGTAACTAAACTCTTAAATATAGGGTCCATTCGAGAGGTCAAGTACTCAGAATGGTTAGCTAATGTAGTGGTAGTCCTTAAAAAGGGAAACAAACTTAGGATGTGTATAGATTATAAGGACCTAAATAAAGCATGCCCCAAAGACTCCTTCCTTTTGCCCAACATCGATCGCATGATCGACGCTACTGCTAGCCACGAGACTCTTAGTTTTCTCGACGCCTATTCTGGGTACAACCAGATACAAATGGATAAGGATGACCAAGAAAAAATATCCCTCATCACTAAGTATGACACTTATTGCTATAATGTGATGTCTTTCGGGCTTAAGAATGCAGGAGCAATATATCAACGCCTAGTAAATAAAATGTTTGAAAAACAGCTAGGTAAAACGATGGAAGTTTATATCGATGACATACTGGTTAAGTCCCTGCGAGCAGAGGACCATTTAAGTCATTTGCAGGAAACGTTTGATGTTCTGAAGAAATACAACATGAAATTGAATCCGGAAAAATGTGCATTTGGAGTGGGCTCTGGGAAGTTCCTTGGGTTTATGGTCTCCAACCAGGGAATAGAAATCAACCCAGACAAAATTAAGGCCATCGAGGACATAACGGTCGTCGACAGCGTCAAGGCCGTGCAGAAATTGACAGGCCGGATTGCAGCTTTGGGCCGATTTATATCGAGATCGTCGGACAGGAGCCATCAATTCTTCAATTTACTAAAAAAGAACGAATTATCATGGGGACCGGTATGCCAGCATGCATTGGATGAGCTAAAAAGGTACCTCTCTAGCCCGCCTTTACTGCATACACCAAAGACAGGTGACCAGTTATATCTTTACCTCGCTGTATCGGATATAGCAGTGAGCGGGGTCCTTGTCCGGGAAGAACAAGGTACGCAATTTCCTATTTACTACGTTAGTAGGACATTAGGAGAAGCCAAGACCAGGTACCCGCACTTAGAAAAACTAGCACTCGCCTTACTGAGTGCGTCTAGAAAATTGAAACCATATTTTCAATGTCACCCAATATGCGTGGTGACAACCTACCCCCTTAGAAATGTTATGCATAAAACCGAGTTATCGGGTCGACTGGCCAAGTGGGTAATCGAGATCAGTGGGTACGATATCGAATATCGACCTCGGACCTCGATAAAATCTCAGGTGCTGGCCGATTTTGTTGCCGACTTCACACCGTCGCTCATCCCTGAAGTCGAGAAAGAGCTCATGATTAAATCGGGGGCTCCTTCGGGAGTGTGGATTCTGTTCACAGACGGTGCTTCAAATTCGAAGGGGTCGGGGCCTGGTATCGTACTCAAGCCCCCGACCAGAAACACAATTAGACAGTCCATTAAGACTATAAAACTGACTAACAATGAAGCCGAATATGAGGCTATGATTGCAGGTCTAGAGTTGGCGAAGAACCTTGGAGCAGAAGTAATCGAGGCCAAGTGTGACTCTCTCCTTGTAGTCAACCAAGTGAATGGAACGTTCGAAGTCAGAGAGGGACGTATGCAAAGGTATGTGGATAAACTTCAGGTCACCTTACACAGGTTCAAGGAATGGACCCTTCAGCACATACCTCGAGAGCAAAACAGCGAAGCCGATGCCCTCACCAACCTAGGCTCGTCGGTCGAAGACGAAGAGATCGACTCTGAAAAGTTCGTGCAGTTATTAAGATCGGTGGTGGAGGAAGGTCATGCCGAGATTAACTCTACAAGTTTGACCTGGGATTGGAGAAACAAATACATAGAGTATTTCAGATCAGGTAAATTGCCACCCGACCCCAAAGAATCGAGAGTATTGCGTACAAGGGCGGCTCGATTTTGCTTGGCTGATGATGGAACTCTATACAGAAGGACCTTCGGAGGACCTCTAGCTATATGTCTCGGACCGGGGGACACCGAGTACATCTTGAAAGAAATACACGAAGGAGCTTGTGGCAATCATTCAGGCTCTGATTTGCTAGTTCAGAAGGTGATTTGGGGCAGCTATTACTGGAACGATATGGAGAAGGACGCGAAGGAATTTGTACGCAAATGCAGTAGGTGTCAAAGACACGCACCGATCATCCACCAACCGGCTGAGACATTACATTCAGTCATATCGCCATGGCCATTTATGAAGTGGGGAATGGATATAGTAGGTCCCCTCCCTCGAGCACCAGGTAAAGCTCAATTTATCCTTTTTATGACTGACTATTTTTCTAAGTGGGTGGAAGCACAGGCTTACGAGAAGGTCAGAGAAAAAGAGGTGATTGACTTCATATGGGACCATGTCATCTGCCGATTCGGGATGCCTTCTGAAATCGTATGCGATAATGGAAAACAATTCATTGGCAGCAAGGTAACCAAATTCTTCGAAGACAACAAAATCAAAAGGATATTGTCGACTCCGTATTACCCCAGCGGCAACAGTCAAGCGAAATCGACCAACAAAACCATAATTCAAAACCTGAAGAAAAGGTTAGTTGACGCAAAAGGAAGATGGAGGGAAATGCTACCAGAAGTCTTGTGGGCATATCGAACGACCGAAAAAACTAGTACCGGAGCCACTCCGTTTTCCTTAGTATATGGCACCGAAGCGTTGATACCGGTCGAGGTAGGCGAACCAAGCATCAGGTTTCAACACGCAACCGAAGAGTCTAACCAAGAAGCTATGAATACTAGCCTGGAACTCTTAGATGAAAGAAGAGAAACTGCTTTAGTTCGAATGGCAGCTCAGAAATAAAAAATCGAGAGGTATTATAATCGGAGAACTCGTCTTCGATACTTCAGTACAGGGGACTTGGTACTCAGAAGGATCACGCCTAATACCCGTGACTCCAACGAAGGGAAATTGGGACCGAACTGGGAAGGTCCCTATACTGTATTGAAGGTCACCGGAAAGGGCTCTTACAAGCTCGGGACCTTGGATGGTAAGCAGCTGCCGAGTAACTGGAATGTGAGCCACTTGAAGAGATGCTATTGTTAAGGTAATTTACTCCACCTTTTTTACTTTCTTTTTACTTCATCTATCGGTACTAACACAAGCAGGATAGATCGATATCAAGCGAGTCAGCACAAAGTATTAGGACTGAAAGCACGCGTTGCACTCTTTTTCCCTTCGACCGGTTTTGTCCCAAGTTGGGTTTTACGGCAAGGTTTTTAATGAGGCAACCATATGTCGTGCTAACATAGATCAATCATTTATCAGAATTCACAAGTTTTGTATTAAACTCTAGCGATGTTCGTTTGTTTACTTCGATTTCGAGGGGACCAAATATAGATCACTAGGAATTGATGTAAGGGTCAAACGGTCAGAAGAGCCGTACCCGAGTAGATCGTTCTGATTTCCCTCCATCAAACGAAGATGTACAAGTACATGAATATTAACGAAATCGTTTGGTACCTACATTATATTCTCAAGCCCAAGGGCTTTTACAATCATCTTTGCATTATCAATAACTGAGATTGTCGAAAATGCATCAAACCCAAAGGGGAATAATACCTGACGAGGCAAACCTCAAAGCCGACTAATTGGGCCAAGGCCTAGGCAAACTTATATAACACAAAGGGAACTGAGATCGATCTGGGTAATCCCAGTTTATAAAATGCCAAGGTCGAATCAAATTAAACCGATCGAAGTTTGGAAAAGGTACAACTTCGACTATCCGAAATAAGGCTAAAGCCGAATTAGATTGAAAGGGATCTAAATTTTGCAAGGCATGATCCCGATTCACATACCAAAAAGCATAGCTTAATGGTCGAAAATAGAGCGAGTACAGCTCACTTTAAATACTAAAAAAGGCTAAGGCCGAACTAATTGTTAATCGGTCCAATCGGACGCAACTTATAATTCTAGCTAAGGCTAGAAATGGCGAAATGTGAAAGTCAAGCCAAGTCGAAATGAAATAAAAGATGTTTGTACACATAACGGAACTTTTATACATGTTTGAATTACGAAATATCAAGACAACATCAAAATAAGCATCAAAATAACGTCAATCCGAGCCATCTTCAAATTCTTCAGGAAAGGTTCGTATCCTCATTTCATCCTCTATCTTTGCTGCCTCAGCAACGTCGGAAGACAGATCGAGACCACGAGCTTGAAGCTCCTCGAGAACGGAAAGGCGAGTTTGACACTGAGTGTACTCAACCAGCGCCTTCGATTGCTCTTGAGCGACCTCGGCATCAGCTCTATACTAAGCTATTAAGTCTTCAGCGTTGGCCTTGGTGGTGGCAATCTCCGTTTTCGCTTCCTGAAGTTGGTTGGTCAGAACCATCCGATCTTGGGTGAGCGACTCAACTTGGAGCCGTTGCGATTCATTATCCTTGATCAGAGCTCCGATTCTCTCCTGCGCCTCCGAGGCCTGATCTCTTAGTCGAGCTTAGAGAGCCTCTTTCTCCGCAGTTAAAATCTCGACCGTGGCTTTCCACCCACTCGTTTCAGCTTTGGCCTCGTTCAGTTCAAACCGGAGTCGGTCCAACCGTTAGCCATTTGCTCCAGTTGGTCAACGCTAGTGGCATGCTCTTTTCTTACAAATTTAAGCTCGGATCGGAGACTCGACATCTGATTTTTGAGCCGCTGATGTTGATCCCTTTCTTGTGCCATTCCTTCTTTGATTCGAAGGAACATTTCATGATAAAGCATCGAAGACTGTGGGAATTCGAATTAAAAACTGTCAGTGCGGGTTTGGAATCAAAACATTGAGCATAGTTTAAAACAAACAAGAAAGCGTACCCTGTTCGATGCCTGTTGAGCTTCATTGAACAAGCAAGCCCAATCCACATCATTCATTGCGGCTTGGTCTTCTTCAGTCACCAAGCAGTGGAGATAACTAGCTATGCCTACCGGCGCGCCTAATGCTCGGGCATCCTCGGGGACGGTGAAGGTTATCACCGTTCTCCGATCAGGGTTCGAGCTTGGAGCGGGGAATTTATCGATCAATTTGATACCGGTCGACACCCCACTCATCTCGGCTGGGGGACTCCTTCTAGGGACTTCGAGGCCGAAGGTATCAGCCGACGGCACCCCATCGAAAAATTCTTCAAAGGTCCAAGCAGTGACCGGCACCTTGCCCGGTGTGTGCATCCTTACATCTTGGGCATCATTCATAGTTGCCGCTGAAAAAGAATGAGAATGCACCATCTCCGGAATGTTAGAGGATCTTTGTGCCGCCGCCTCCATGTTGGCCCGGTCCTCGGTCCTTGCTCTCATTTCGACGTCCTCTCCTTGGAGAGCTCCGGTCTCTTCCATGCTCGGCTTGGGGACTTCCCGAGGGGATTTTTTGTTTAGGGTCTCGGGGCTCTTTTCCCCCTCGGAATCATCGCTCAATTCAATGGAAGGGTCGGTGACTGTGACCTTACAGGCCATCATTTTTCTCCTGCCCTTCTTCTTTTCGGGCTCAGCATGGCCGGGAGCCCTTTTTCTCTTTTTTCCTCCTTCTTTTCCCGATGTGGGAAGGGGGCGAGGAACTGCCCCACCAGTAGTAGCCAACCTCAACTCGGCATCTTTTGAGAGACCTGCAAAATCAATTTTCAAAAGGCTAAGTGTTGGTATTGATTGTCTTGGAATATATGAATGTCACTAAAGCTCACCATGATTCTTGGCCTCCCAAAGGCCTTTCGATATCTCTCTCCAGGCCCGTTCAGAATAAGACCTTTGGGCCACAACCTTCCTGACCCACTCCTCCAAATTTTGAATTGCGGCCGGTGATTGTGAAACGGCTGCACATCACAAATACATTGATTAAGCATTGGAAGGTAATAATAAGAGATCTTAAATGAAGAGGCACTTACGTTTCATGTTCCACTTTTCCGAGAACGGCATATTATCGGCAGGGATCAGGTCGGAGGTCTTGATTCGGACATATCGACTCATCCAGCCCCGGTCCCTATCTTCATCAATGCTCGAGAACGGAGCCTTACTGGCCCGGCGAGCAAGTTTAATAAGCCCCCCTCGGAACATCCGGGGACTGTACAATCGAAGTAGATGGTCGATGGTAAAAGGGTGCCCCCCTTCGACCTTATCCACGAAAAAACAGAAAAGGTAAATTATACGCCACACAGAGGGATGAACTTGACCTAGAGTAACATTATATCTCCTACAAAATTCGACGATTTTAGGATCTATGGGACCTAATATGAACGGATAGGTATATGCACTTAAATATCCCTCCACATGTGTAGTAATGGCTTCATTCGGGGAAGGAATTACCACTTCTTTATCGGTCCAATGGCATTCAGCCTTCACCCTTTCAAGATGTTTTTGGGTGATCGAGCTAATGTATTGCGAGACCGATTCACCTCGGCCGGGCACCGGGGAAGGCTTCTCGACTTTGAAGTCGGAACCTATAAAGCACCCTACTGGTATGAAGGCTTTTAGTGGAGGTTCCATGGAGGGTTCCTCAGTTTGGATGGGCTCAGCCTCTTCAACAGGATGAGAAGGGGAAGATTGTTGTTTCTGGGGAACTGATTTTGAAATTTTGGCCATGATTGTTGGAGTAGCAGAAGCAAGAAGCAAAGGAGAAGAGAGATTGTTCTGGTAAAGAAGACTAGAAGAGACAAACTGTTTAGCAACGTGAAAGTAGAGAAATAAATTCAAAGAAGGGAGGAAGCATTTATACTTTCCCAAAAAGCGGCGGTACAGAACACGAGGCGAATAAACATTAAATGCACGCATTAAATACACACAGAAGGTATAGGGCTCTGCAGACAAGACAGGAAATGATTTCTTGTGTCAATAGTCATGTGCGTCACGGCACTACCGTCACACCAAGGATCCTTTTAGGGTTAAACGGTTTGATGATTTTCGCTTCGTGGCACGCTTAATGGATATATCGATTGCTTAGCCAAAGAGCTCGAAGAATGACGATTCATATCGTTTTTTGTCCTTACTCTCCAATAAACGAGGGGACTATCTGTATTGG